>JAUEKT010290694.1:0-11379 GCA_031762655.1 Doris verrucosa | reverse complement strand
CAGACTGTTCCACATTTGTGGGATGGACAAAGAAAAGGCACGATCACCAAATGCAACATAGTTACTTTTGGGGGGTACTTTCAATAGGGTTTTATCTTCTGATGATCTCAACGATCTACTAGGAGAGTAAAATTCCAAAAGTTCTCTAATATATGACGCTTCTAAGGAATGAATGGATTTATGACAAATGACTAGAATTTTATATAAAACTCCTTGCTTTACATGCAGCCAGTGCATATATGCAGTTAGCTATCAATGAAACACTCAGCGCTAGCGGTACTGACTGCTTATGCAGTTTGGGAAAAAACATGTCGATGGAGGGATAATGATTTGTCCATTTCTTTGCCTTATCCCTGTCTTTCATTCACTGTCTTACTATGTTCAATAAAAATATTGTTCTCTCTTAATGGACAGCCAGTGAAATTGAAATCAATGGAACCCATCATAGTATTTGATTCTGACTTTGGTTAGACCATTTGGTTGATGTGTGCTCCAGTATAAAATGTATAAGGCAATTTACAAAGGTTTACACACTGCCACTTAACTCAGCTCTCTGGTATATATAGGTAATATCAAGCTATGCCATGAACATGCTTTAGGTCTAATGTCTCATTAAATTAAATTTATATATTGTAATTAAATTTGTTAAGAATTGTTTGCTTTTTTAAAAATATCTTTTTGAAGGATTCATTATTCTCACCTTTGGATATCTTCATCTAGGATTGTCAAGTTTTACTGTGAAGAAGATAGCTTGAAAGCTATAGAGGACACCAACGGTCTTTTATTTGAGGGAAAACCCTTGACCTGCCGCAAATCCATAAGAAGGTCAGTTTGTGCATCCTGTGCTATGATTTAATTATTTTGAAGTCAGTGTTCAATAAGGAATACTATACTTTCCAATCATCGACTTTTTTCCTCCCTTTATAAGGTTTCTTACTTGATAATATATGTCAGCCTTTCTATGAAGGAATAGTGTCCATTATTCATCCAGTGAAGACAGCATATATCATTGTCGTAAAGTAAACATATAACTTCAAATCATTTTAGTTCTTTTATGCACATGTCTGAACCATAGTTAATGCTGCAACCCCTTATTAAGCAGAACATTTTTTTAAAGTGAAGAAAGCACATAAGCCGGTAAAATAATTTCAAATGTTTTAGAAAGCCAACTATTTCTTTTCGCTCTCTAAATTTACTTTTTAGAATGATGTATCTATGAAATTCACTCATGTAGTAATGTGGTTAGAGAAAGCTGCTGACTGTATCTTTATTTTGTCTCTATATTCATTACTTATGTGGTTGATGTTTTTCATCTGCATTTTTGATTGATTTCCTCAGAGGGCCCAAAAAAGATAACGATCAAGACATGGCGGAAAAAGAAGAAGGTACCAAACAGCAGATGCCACCAATACGGCAGAGAAATCCTGATATTGGTATCTCTCAAAGTTCTCCTTGGTCTTCTGTTTCATTTGTTGTTGTATGGAGTAATTCAAAAGACATTTCCTATCACTGAAAAACATTTTGAAAGTTCTAAATAATTAACTCACAGTTTGTATCTAACTAACTAACTGTTTTCTCTAACAGTAAAATTGTAGTTTACCATTTATGTGTTATGCATCATAAAAAGGCAAAGAATTAAAATGACAAGGCTGTTTTAGTTAAGAGACTTTCATTTTATATGAAGTGGTTTTTGTTTGAAGAGTATTATGAGGCTTACGTGTAGCAGGATCCAAAGTCACATTATCTGTCAAGGATCTGCTTGATCACCATGAATTGTTTCCTCTTATCTTGGAAATGACGACTGTGACTAATGAGTATTTTGTTGAAGAATTACTATTGTTATAATTGTTTTTGGTTTGTTCGTTTCTTTTTTGCACATTTTTTCTTCTCTTTTTCGCCAGTTAAGTTTTATTTTTAAAAGGATTTACTTTTTCACAAATAAGATACTTATGTCACGGGGAAAGACGGATATTGTAACATTGCTGTGACAGAAGCTTTATTGATGATGCTGTATACCATTGTTTGATATTGTTTGAAATGAACTTACTTTTGCAAATTTCAATGCCTTTATCAATAACGTGCAAAAATATTTATATGTTATTTTAAAGCACGCTCTTAAAAAATGATGATTATGATAAGAATAATTCCTTTTTATAAAAAAATTGGCTCTAGTCTAAAGCAATATTCTAAGGTGGATGACTCTTAGAGTAAACTCTTGTATACAAGCTGAGTGTTAGTCTTTATTGTGCTACTTTGAAGAGTTTTTTTTTATCACAAGATTTTTATTTCTTTCATAAAAGTTGTGAAATGAAGGTAAGATTTTTGTTTCCAGTACACCACAACAGTTTCGGAAATTTATTTGGAATGATTCTTTTTGCCTGTTTTTTTCTTTTTCAGTGCCATCTTTCGAAAATAGTTCCGGACCAGGCAGGAAGGAGAGAGAGGTAATTTAGCATGCTCAAAAACCAGTAAATAATAATAATAATAATAATAATAATAATAATAATAATAATAATACATAGCATTTCTAGAGCGCATATCAATCACAAATAATGATCCTCTATGCGCTATTGTACTATACACACATTTTTAATCCTTAGTACAATATGTGCGAGATGAATTAAGTGACATTTTCTTTCTAACACATTTAAAATTGATAATGGATAGTACAGATATATCATGGATAAAAATAGAATTGAATTATATTTCCTTTTTCTGATATGAGGCTCTGCCTCGTGATGAAATTGATTAAAGTCTAAATTTCTCATTTTGTTTCTTTTTGAAAATCATAAAACACTCTTATTTGTCATTTATTGTACAGAAAGTCCTTATATCTCATGTGGAGACACCAGTGGTTCTGTGGGGTCAAAAAATCCAGGCAGAAAATATAAATGAACTGACTAACATAAGTGAACAGCTTGCTATATTGTGTCCTGAATCTCCACCGATATCTGGGAAACCAGAGACTGATAAGGTTGGTGTCATCTTTCAATCAATTGTTCTTTGATAATACATCTCTAGAGTTGAATTTTTTAATTGTAGACAAACCTTTTGTTGTTATTTAATTGATGATTTTTTATAGTGATTAGTAATAATGTGGATGCCTTTGTCTTGATGTTTAAATCCCCAGTAAATGTCCAGATGTTGTTTTTATCGTATGGAACATTTTTTTCCATTCAGTCTATCTTTTGTAAAATAAAACCATTTCATGTGTAAAATAATACAAAAGAGAAGTAAAATCAAGAAAGCACACAATAAATACTTCTTATGTTGAAACATCATGAAATTATTATGCATGGGATCGGTATGTTGATTAAAAATGCACTAAGTCGAGGTTTTTTATCCCTTCATCATGAAAAGTTCAAGTATTTGTTCTCAGGTATGTTGGCTTTTATTTAAAAGTATATTAACTAAAAAGTATTTTAATTCGTTGACTTACTTGAAAATAATTGAAAGATCTTAAATCAAGTACCCTGTACCAGAAATGTTCAGTATGTATGAATTTCTGTTCTTGTTTGTTTCTCTCTTCAGATATATGCTGCCAAATTTTCTGAAGATGGTCAATGGTATAGATGCACTATCCGTTATTATTTTGGCGAAAATAGGGTAGGTTCATGTGAATAGAAATCAAACTGTGTATATTTTAAGAAGTTCTTGCAGTCTATGCAAGAATTAGAGTTTTAAAACATTCATCTTAACGGCCATGTTTATTTGTGAGATAAGTTAAATTATGACATACTTTTTGAGATTGTAAAACACATTTTAAACACAATTACTGACATTTATTCTTACTCAGGTAAGTTCATTTTGGATCAAGTTCACTCTTTATTTCCTTTGTTCACATTGGCTTAATAACTGTTGTGTCTGTCAGCTATGGAAGCTTATTGAAAAAAACTCTCAACGATGACTAGTTGATGATCAAATTATGGTTATTGTGAGGATGTAACTTGAAGGAATGTGAAAGAGAAAGTGAATCAGAGGAGGGATAAAACAATTTGTACAGTAGAACTCAGACTCAACGAACTCGGACTCAACAAACACCCGCCATTCAACGAGCAGAGATAAATCCCTGTTTTTTTTCCTTCATTGACTCTAGTAATTTACCTCTTATCCAACGAACCAATCTCGAACCCAACCTCGGTTCCAACGAACCAGTCGGGTGGAGGCAATCTCACAAGTCTGTTTATCCCACTAAGAAATCAAGATGAAATTCGTAACAGATCAACTTATCCCACTAAGAAATCAAGTTGAAATTCGTAACACATAAGTACACAAGAGACAAAGAGAAGGGAGGGGGAAGGAGTGGGGCACTGGCAGCCAAGAATGGGCGTGCGTGGTCACTACATGGTCCATCGTTAGTTTTTCTTTCCTCTCTTTGGCTCTTTATAGGTTTAAAACTAGCACTCTGATTGGTCAACAAATCTAGTCTAGAGCAATCTGATTGCTATTTCGCGGATCAAATGATTCTCAATTAATCTTAGTCGAGTTCATTTCGATAGGATTAGTCAGGTTACGAGGTGCGAAGTCTGGTAAAGAGGGAATGGTCCCATTCGGATATAATTGCCTTTAGCACCCCTTTGCTTATGAAATGGTATCTTCTGTGTTCATCGTGGGTTAAATGTGTTACTGATGCTAGGACGACTGTATAATGACATTTGCCTGCTTTTGTAGACAGTGTTTGTTGAAGTAATAATACTAATTTTACTTTATCCGGTATTTCCCCTGTTCGGCTAGTGACATTGGCTCCAACGAACTTCGTATCCAACGAACTTTTTAAAATGGCCCAGCTAGTTCATTGAATCCCAGTTCTACTGTATATCAATTACAAATTGTACATCACACTGAGCTAATATTTATAAAAAGGTATGGGTAAACAGACTGAATCCTGGTAAAAGGGTGTATTCACCCATTGGAGTGTAAATTCTGAGTTCTGTTTGCATCCTTACAATCTTACCCATGTAAAATTATAAACGGGGAAATTTATCTCTTGGTGTTTTCTGCCAAACCTTGTTAATTTGTTGAGTTTTTTTTTGTTTTTTGTTTTTTTTAACTGAACCAAATCTCTAGAAATTGTTCAGTAAACGAGGGCCGACCAGTCTTGAGGGCCCATGGTTGATTGAGTTAAGTCTGACTTTGAAGGGATGTTGTGTTTACATTTACTTTGTTGTATCTCCAAAGTTTACAGATGAGTATCGTAAATTTGAACATGTATAATATTACTTATTTTGACAACTTCTATCTATGGTTAATTCATGCATTGCAAATAATGTGAATGTGTTTTTGACAAGTAGATTTGTGCATGCTTCTCTTGTCAATGATATACTTTTTTTCATATTGTCAGGTCAAAGTCCAATATATAGATTACGGTAACACAGAGGAAATTGACCCATCTTCCTTGGTAGAGCTGCCCAAAACTGTTTCGTCTCTTCCAACATGTGCAATGAAGTATATGCTCCACTTTCTGTGGTGCTCGAACAACCAGGATGCCAACGTAAGTGAGCTTTCAGTTTTTATTACCTCATTTGCATGTGAATGTGTTAAAACCAATATTACCAAGATTATCAGGTTCACATTGGTGAAAACCTCGCCTGGCAGGTTGAGATGTGTTGATGGAATTATAAAATGATGCAAGCTTATGGAATCTATGATAGACTGATTGTTTGATTATGCAAAAGAGGACATCCTCGCTTTAAGAGAAATTATGTAAGTTATTGACACATTCATTTCTTTCATTTTTTCATTCCAACTGACTGAATTACTATCTCAAGACTGTTTGTTTTCCCTTTATTAAATCATTGCTCTTTTCTCCTCCGTGAAAATTTTAATGCTGAATTTTTTTTAGGGATATTTTGCATTTACAAGAATAATGACTCTTTTCATAAAGAAAACCCCTAAACAAAATGTCAAAACAACAAAATTCATCATGTTGTATCATCAATGGTTATTATTTATTGACACACACACACCATTTTTCTTTCAGGGCATCGCATTCCTACGAGAGCTGGTGGACGGCAAGGAGGTGGAAGTGGTCACCACGGCGCGCCTGACGGACCAGACGGGCTACTACTCGGAGGTTTACGTCAACGGCGTCAGTGTGATCGACAAGATGCTGGAGGCCGGTCACGCCTTTCGTAAACCGGGCCTGGACATGCGCGGTGCCAAGGTCAGGGCTCCGGGAGGCGCGGGGGACCCTGGCATGATGAACCCAAGGTACGCTGACGTTGTTGGCAAACACTGGGGCATTAGGGGTTTTAGAGAATAGGTAGATAGTAAGTAAAGTTCCTTCTAGGCCGTATCAGACCCAAAGAGCCGGAGCTTATCCCGGTTTCTGCAGCGTTAAGCGGATTGGACGATACAAGATCATCCCCTGGACAGGACGCTAGTCTATCGCAGGCTTTACTCCCTGGCTCTTGCTGGTACTCATTATTGCACCTGAGTCGAGTGAAGCAATTGGAGTAAATTTTCTTGCTCAAGGAAAACACACGGTCGTAGCAGCAGAGATTCAAACCCGGTACCTCCGGGTCACTAGTCCGCCGCTCCAACCACTCAGCCACCGAGATTCATGAGCCCAAGGTACATTGGCATTTATTATGATAACATTTGCATCGTACGTATACACAACACTCACAATACATAGACTGTTGGAGTTTCCTGATGAGTTTTTATTTACTCCATATTTCATTGGCGGAAAAAGACCAGAGAGCCAACCGCAAGAGTGAGGCTGGGCGGAAACAAAACAATATCATTATGCTAGAGCATGTGCAATGTACTTGGCAGTCTGCTTATAAAGTATGGTAGTCTAGTAATATCATATTAATATTATCATAACCGCGTTGTTGGCAAACAGTCAGGCAAGGGGCTTTAGACGATCGGTAAATAGTAGAAAAAGTAATTGAATAACCCCGTAAGAACAAAGACAAGAAAGCTGCATAGGAATAGACTGGAAAAAAAAATCTTGACTCAAGTGGGGTTTGAACCCGCAACCTTTGCGTCGGCACCCATCACCTCGCCATAAAGACAAAGCGCTCCACTGACTCTGCCTTAAAGGAGAATAGATGGCATCTTTATGAGTAATATTTCATGGAGGTCCTGCCACGCTCCCTTTTTCCACCATTTTGGAAACCCTAGAATAACGACACCTCTGGATAACAACATAATTTTCCGGTCCCGGGCAATGTCGTTATCCAGAGGTTGCACTGTACTACAAAAATCACAGACGTTACTTTTTCCTGCTGTGAAACTTATTTGCGATTACACTATATCAAGTGTTTATATTATACTAACAGAAGGGGTGAAAGATTGAAGCTCTATTCTTGTGATTTTTGTTTGAAAGTCCATGAGAACTTGAAGAAAACTGAATGTTCAAGTGATCTTTAAGTGGAATTCTAGAGGGAGTCAGGAAAAGCTTTAAACCTTTTTCATGCCATGGATGTCGTCTGTAGTAATTTTGATATCAGGGTGTCAAGTCTATGGTTGCTTATTTCATATATAGAAACTTTTGCCCTTGTCCATAACCAGTTCAAGAGTATTTGAAATTATAAAACATTTTGAGTAGGTCTTTAGTAATATTATCATCATCATCATCATCATCATCATCATCATCATTCTCCAAATGTATTACTGCATTAGTTAATTTCATAAATCGGCCATTTGGAGATGTAAGTTTTAAGGAAGGAAACAGATTTAAGGGTTTTTATCAATTACTTGCAGTGCATTTTTGTTATGTACAATTCTCCCACTAAAAATAGGGTTTCGACATCCAGTAAAGCTTTTACTGAACCAAAAAGTGAACCTTTGATAATTTGTATTGATATATTAGAACATGAAAATGCTGATGCTTTTTCCCCCCATAAATCTAAAGGGCTTTTTTCCACCCTCAAATATTGTAGATGGGATAAGCTTTTTTAGAACGCTTGAAGCGGAGGTTTTCTTGAATTCTTAGTGTATTTTTAATCTTTCTTATTTGAATGAAAGTAATGCGCCTCCCCTCCCCCCTCCCCATCTTAATTTTGAGAGGTTGAAAAATTGTTAAAGGCAAACACCCAACATTTAAGAGAGGCTTGCATGCAGCAAGTTTGTGAGCATCAATTACACACTCACTTTTGGTTACAGATGGCTTAAAATGTCTTCAAAATATGCAGCAAATTTCTGTGGAACAAAATTGCTTATCATGTTACATTTTGGTAGTTACTAAATACCAGTAACAAATTTTGTAAGTCCAAATTCTTTCCTAGCTGTTTGATGTCTTAAATGGCTTATTTGCTACTTCTATAAATTGTTGATGGATGACCTGAAACAGATAGATCCAACTTGATTACAAAGTATGCTTTTCAAAATTTGGTCATTTATCCTATTCTTCTAGTAGATTGGAGTCATCAATGCTAGAACGTCTTGATCGTCAAAAGTCTCAGAAGACCATTTGCAGTGTGCACCAGGGGCAAAAGATCGTTTCAAAATTTAATGCAATCAATAATAAAGATAAATTACTGGACAAAGCTTCTCTCCTTGACAAACCTCCTGTGCCTATCATCGATGCAAAGAAAATTTCACCCGTTAGGTAAACATTCCTTCAAGTTAATGCTCACCATTCGTGTTCATGTTGAGTTCTTTGTTAAAATAACACAATAGAAACCATGACAGCATGACATTTATTTTTTTTCTTTAAGCGTAGTATTATAAAAGCATTGATAGTCTTTGGTTCAGGAACGTTACTGGTATAGTAATTAATGCTTTCTTTAGCTGAAGAAACAGTAAGTCTCAAAAATATGAAAACCAAAGATTAAAAAGACCTCTGGGCATCTAGCAGACATTTTGACCCATTTTGTATTCACTCTTAGCATTGAGGGATTTAAAAAACCCCGAAAAAGCTTGGAATTATTATCATACATTAATCATAATGTACTCAATGTGTTTAGATAAAATTGATACATCATTGTCGTTCTCATGGTTCAAGTTTTTCATTTGTTATTGTTATTATTATGATGTTATATAACCATCCTTTCATTACTTGTTTTGCTTTCCTGTTATTGTTGCTTTTTCATCTTTGGAAGAATTTGTTTCTTAAATATGCCTTTACAAGGTTACCACTTTTAACATTATATTTTAAATAGTTTTTCTTATACACTTATATTGGTTTTATCTGACAAATTTTTTGATGGGATGAAGTTGCCTTGAAATCTTGCTCTTCTAAATCTTTGTTCTGAGAAAGGTTATTTGGCTTTATGAATTCAATCAATAAAGTAAAGTAAATAAAGCTCCCTCTTGGCCTTGACAGACCCAAAAAGCCAGAGTTGATCCCGGTGTCTGTAGCGTTAAGCTGAACAGGTGATATACGAATATCCCCTGGACATGACACTAGTCTATCGCAAGTTTTACTCCCCAGCCCTCGCTGGTATTCATTTAAATCTGAGTCGAGTGATGCAATTGAAGTAAATTTACTTGCTCAAGGAAAAGACATGATGGTTGAGGATTGGATTCGAACCCTGTACCTCTCGATCAGCAGTCCGACACCCTAACCACTCGCCCACCATGCCTCCAATTCAATTAATAGACATATCTTGAAGATGTTTTCTTACACCTCCCAAATTTAGTGGCCCAGTGAAACCAGGTGAAAGTGGCACAGAGCAAAGCCAAATTTGTGACTTTTTTCCTAAATATTTGTTATCTATTTCATTAATGTTAATAACTGCAGTTAGTTACGGTAATGTTGGGTCAGAGGGATGAAAATGTACCTTTGGTATCTCTTAAAAAGAATATGTTGGCTGTTAATGACTCCTGATTTTCATATAATGAAATCTTTGTCGCAACAACATTAACTAGAAATATATGAAGAAGTTTTAAAATGATCAATTATGAAATCTATCACTATCTTTTCTTTCCGTATTCTGTATAAAAGAAATTCTGACAAAGCACAATTAAGTTTATAAATAAAAAATCACGATTCTATTTGATATGTTGCAATGGTTAAAAAAGAAAACCTGTTCTGAAAACTGGAAAGCTATACGCCATGCAAAATTACACTCTTTTTTTTATTGGCGTGTTAACATAATATGTATTGCAACTGTAATTTGGTCTATGTTAAAGTTCAGAATTTTATTATGTCTTGATATTCTTATATTATTTGTAAGAACAATGTGTTTAAAAACAACAACCCACAGTAGATACAGGAACATTTTAACAACTCTGGGGAAAAAAAAAGATTTTAAGTTCACTTTTGGCCATACTATAACTCAAAATATAATCTATGACATTTAAAGAAATACTATGATCTGAGGGTTAGTAAATCATCTTCTCTATTTATTTTTAGTCAAGAGAATGGAAGGGTTTTGGCTTTATTTTTTCTCTTGAAATATCTACTATTGACTTACTTACTTTGACTTAGTCCTCTTTGCTCCTGTCGAAGCATAGGGCCTCCACAGTACTTCTCCACTTCCTTCTGTCCCTGGCGCGGACCTTCGTTTGTTGCCACGTCAGGTTGACACCCTTCAGTTCTTGGGAGGCGCCGAAGAAGACATATTATTCCGTTGAATATAATACATGGTAATAGAGCTATATAATTATCGTCATCATCACTTTGACATGCAGCTCATTGTACCTGCGTAGCTCATTCATTAGTTTTGTTTGTGATTTTGTTTTAGATACGGTATAAAAAGAGTACGCTTGCAATTCATTCGGAAATCATAGGCATTCGTTAAAGCGATCAAATCATGAATATTATTAAGGTCCAGAAATAGACAGATGGTAAAAGCCTTGAAGCCTTGCTCCTTTTGTTTTATCAGTCCCAGATGCACTTATCAGGTAACCCATCCAGATTTGAAGATCTGTCTGGCCGTCCAAGATATCGCGGTCTTCCGGCCGCAACTTTCGTTGCTCAGCAAGAAACCCGCAATTAATTACAACTTGCACAATTTTTTCCAATTTTAGGTACCGTAAAAATAAATTAACGCCTTAATTTTTCTTTTAATATAATTTAAGAGTTTTGTTGCTGTATGCCTGCAACCGTTTGCCAGACTGCATCATATTGAACTAAAAGTGAAAAGTATGTTGCCATCTTCAATAGTTTCCTACTAAACTTGGTAGTTATTTGGTCGATTTAGTTTTTTAGTTGTTTTTTTTTAGATTTTTAGTAGTTTTTGTTCATGTTGTTTTGTTGTAATTTTTTAGGTGTTTTTTTTTTTAACCTTTGACAGTTTTGAGAAAGCTTAACACGAATTTAAATCATAATTATAATCCTTTTTTACTCGTTTGACTTTCTTACTACTGAATGTTTTACTACGGCCAGTTGGAATGGAATTGAACATTGAAAATATATTTTGATTGTGTCAACATAAAGAACAAGCTATTACGATCATAAAAAAGAACTAAGTAAATGTGTTAAGT
>JAUEKT010290584.1:0-11384 GCA_031762655.1 Doris verrucosa | reverse complement strand
ACGTCACATCCACTTACACGCACGGGCCGCGGTGAACACATAGTGTGTAACCGAATGGGCAGCAAGGCCAGGGTTAAAAGTCTTGGTTAAATGTCATAATATCATTTTACATTTAAAAAAATATTATTTCATTTCAGGATTCCAATATGTGGCAAGACGCACTTCGTGTCTGCAAGGAATACCTACCTCACAAACTTCAGCAGCTGCAAGATGAGTATGATAGAGAGGCTGTGGACAGATCCGGCAGGTGAGAAATACAAGCATTTTTAGAACATTGCATGATAGCCAGTGATCTCATAGCTACTTTGTGTATTTGTTTTGCCCCAAGTTTAAAATGCCCTTTTAATGTATTTGCGAGGACTTTTAAAATCTTCACATTGATAAAGTGCAGGGGCCAGGAGCTTGAAAGAGATATGATCACCTTCCTTATGCTACGAATTGACTCATGATAAAGTCATCTATTTCTTCAAGTTCATGGCTACAGGGTATGTTGTCTCTGAGCTTATGTTTGAAAACAAAGTCAGTTAGCATTTGAAAATAGGCCTCTTTATAAACAAAGCTAGAAAAAATTATAATGACAGAGAATACTATTGCCGTGAGTTAAAATTGAGAAATAATGACTCACGGATGTAGTATTTCCAGACGGCGATATGTTATGCTTATTTAACTCTTCTTGACTTAGTACCTCTTCTTATAGACTAAATAACAAGTTTTGAATAGAATAGAAGATGTTCGTTAGAAGCAATGAGTTTCCTTCAAGCATTAAAACCAATTACTCCTGATCTCCATCATCATTAGTGGTGCTCATGGTGGAGCGTGAGTATTTTCCTACCATCTAACTGTAACCCATTTTTACTCTGCTCATCTTCATCTACTTGGTAGTAAAACAAGTAATATTTAAAAAAGGAAACTTCACTTATTTTGTGTGTGTGAGCACTTTGAAAAAAAAAAATCAGCCTTCAAAAGTTTAAGTTCTCTTTACCCAAATTTTTTTTTCTTGTGTGTGATTTGATGTGAACATGATCTGGATTTGGTTTTTGTTTCTTAAATGTGGCCCTTTGTTAGTAAGATGAATACATCATCATTGTCATTTGTGTGTCGGTTTTTTAAAAATGTTTTGGTGGTGTACTCCTTCGTCCAGTTTAGGCAAGTCAGATTAGGAATATAATACCTCCAATCAGCATGAATTCTTAGGTCGGATCTTTTGCGATGTTCATGGAAATTTTAAAATGATAAGCTTTCAAGAGTCAATCAAAGGATATTGAAAAGATCTTAACTAGTAAATGAAAAAACAAAACTAAAAGGAAAAGGAAGATGAACAAATGTGAAAGAAGGAAAGAAATTATAAGGGAGATTTGAAAATAGATGGAATTAAAAAAACAAAAACAAGTCAAAGTGAAATATACAGAAGGTGGAAAAGAAGACACAATCAAACTTAGTGGGGGAGGGGGTGGGGGGTGGGGTGGGTGAGATATAACGATAGACAAAAAAATTTAAAGGGAAATAAGGAAAAAGAGAATAAACAAATGGAGAAAACATGTGTGGAACATGAACAAGAAATATGTTTTTGTCAAGTTTGAGAATGGCTCTCTTATCTGAAAGATTTCTGATTACATGTAGTATCAGGTGAGATCACCATTACGGTGGACAGGGTTTTACTTCAAGCAAACAAACAAACAAGCATGTAGTATCAGTTTGTCTATTGCTGACTAGGCTACCTGTCATTTTGTGTGAAGAAAGATTAAGGAAAAGTGTCACTTTATAAATATTAATCACATTTGAGTTTCAATTTAAGTAAATAAGGAATATAAGACAGGGTGATTTTTCTTTCCTTTTTTTTATATCACATTATGAGTTCAGGAAACTAAATTCTGACTAAAATTCAATTTTACTTTTTTGACTCTGCCTGTTTTATATAATTCGACCCATTATTCACACATGGCCAACTTCTAATGTATATTGATGTCAGACCATATGTTTGATCCTATTCTCAACATTGTTTTATGCTGCTTTTTTTTTTATCCATTTCATTTTTGTTTTTTTGATGTGAGACAAACTAGTCTTAGCTCAACTCAAAAACTGCTCACTTGCATTGGTTTCTCTTCTGCCAAAGAGTGGTTTCTGTCATGTTGATCAGGGTATTTTTCCTCTTTTTCTTTTTTATTTCTTTTTCTTTTTTTTTTCCTTTTTTTTATAGGAATTTTTAAAAATTTCATTTAAGTGTGGGAGCTTTTCTGACATTTTTTCTTCATTTTTTACTTTCAAAGAATCTTTATGTGGGTTTCCTTTTCTGTCTTCCTCCCTTTTTGCGTGAGTTTTGGTGGTTTTTATATTTCTTTGAAGGTATACATAACATTTATTAATGTACACTTTCTCACAATTGATGTGCTTTTGTATACCTTACACATGTCACTTGCTTTAACTCTTAAATACAAGAACATGAAAATTTCATGTTGAGGCTTTCATATTTTGTAATTAGAATGTTATCTTTGATAATACAAGGCTCATATGGTTTTTTAAAATCCCTGTACACCTCACTCTCGCAGCCCCCCCCCCCCCCTTCCTTTACAGTGACACAGTATCTAAATTATCTTTTCAACTCCCTTTTGATGGATGTGTCAAATTTTCTGTTCATAACATGTCTGTCTGCCAATTAAGAAAAAAAGTTTTCATTTCTGTGTAACTTGCACTTCTTTATTTTGCCTAGGATCTTGAAAAGGCCATAGAATTTGAAGTAATCATTATGAACAAACATATTAATAGATGAACTGAAGAAATATCTCAGATATTAAACACAGAATAATTTGAAAAAGATGAGGTTGATAAACAAATGTATAAATGAATGAATGTACGATTCAGATTGTCTGTTAAATCCATATTGTTCTTAAACATTTTCCCCCGTAATTAAAATTCAATACCATCATATCTTGCTTTCTTCAGTAAGTTTCACAAAATTTTTAGTTTGTTTATTTCACAAGTTTTATTATCAGACTGAAATTGATTATAAAATAGGATTTCTCCTCTTTTAAAGTCTGTAATTGCTTCAATTTACAGTTGTTTTTTTAAACTCTTTCCAGCAGCAAAAAAGAAAATGTTAAAATATGTTAGAAACTGGAGCTAAAACAATAGAAAAGAAGCAAAGTCAAGGAATTGTCCATAAAGCATCAGTTTTATTATTATGCTTCTGTCATCATTGTTGACGTTGTTAAGCAATTTTCTTATTTCCCTTATCATAATATTTCAAATCTTTGAAATTTTATTTCATGAAAAAACTCGCACAGACACGGACACATTCATTTATACACATATCTATTAATTATTTCTTCTCATATATGTCAAAGATAAGAAACAATCTCAGCTATTTAAACATGGCTGTAATTTTGTATCGCACAGAGGGGCAGAGGCCATGGTGCGCCAAGCCCGTGAATGGGAGGCATCTGGGGAACACCAAAGGGCTGTGGAGTGCTACCTGAAGATTACACCTGACATGGTGCCTGACGTGAAAATTGTGGAGAAGTGCCTTATGAAGGTTGGCATGCAGTGTTTCCCTTTTGGGTTTTTATTTCTTTATGATAACCTATCCATCTTTTTACTTGAGATTTCTTCTTTTTAACAAAATTCATACGTCTCATTCTCTTTGTTATTGATTTTTATCCAGCAAAGCAAAGTATTTCCTTCCACATAAACATGTATAAAATTGTAAAGAGAAAAATGCATCGATAACCATGTAAATATTGTCTGTATGCACAGCGTTATGTATTACTTCAATATAATTAAGAATTACTATACCTTTTAATTCACTTTGTTGATTTGTTAAAACAAAGTATAAACAAGTTTTACTGCTCAAGCTGTTGATGAAGGTTTTTAAACATATTTACAATATTTAAAAAACAAAAAACAAAACCTGAACATGTGAAATGCATTTAGAGGAGAAGGTTCATACAGAGAAAATTTCAAAATGTAATATGTAGCAGTCATTGTGAGTGATGACTTAAAATTGATCTTTCGCCTATGATTCAGGCAGGGGACATTGCCATCAAGTTCATGGATGGCACCAAAGCTCAGATGACGGTTCAGGTGGTTGGGCCCAGACTTGCCGAGATCAAATCTCATTCAGCTGTGAGAATCCTGTTTTGAGTTTTGTTTTGTTTGGTTTCATTTTGGTTTTATAAAAGTATATCTTGTTTAATGGTTTGAGTGAGGTGGTAGCTTCTTGTTCAGATTTGTGTATTTTCAATAAATCTTTCATGCAAGATGTTTTTCTCATTATTGACTTTCCTTTTAAAACTAATCTAATAACAAAATCTCCATAGATCCCTTTCTTCAAATTATGGTAGTTAAATGAAATTTTACGAGGATGAAATTTTTTGGCAAAAGTCGTTTAAGTGTGAGGCTACAATAGAACTTGTTGAGGCTTTTACTTTAGTACACTCAATATTTTTCATTGTTCAAAAAGTTTGGATGGTATAAATCTTGTTTTTATTTACTTTTCTTACTACTTCACTTTTTTTTCTGTTGCTGTTCCAAGTGCTAGGAGTTATTTGTTTTTGTTGATCCCAAGATGCGATTAAAATACATGAATTTGGTTCCTTCCCTCCATTACTGTTTAATTTTGTACTCATTCTCACTTTTGCTCCCGACAGGCTGCGGAAATGTATCTGAGTGTGGACATGGTGAAGGAGGGCATAGACATGCTGATCTCAGCCGGTGACTGGAACAAGGCCAGAAAGGTGGCCAATGAGATGGAGCCAAGGTATGGCCTTTGACGTTGATCATAGACTGAAAGTCATTATTATTCCTTTCAGGCATCTTTTGCCTATTTAATTCTTTGCCCCTTTTATTTTTTACAAAGAGAAAAACAAAAAATCAACTTAGCTTTATGTAGTCCAATGAAATTCAGTTTATTTTTTCAAAAAGTGCTCATGGATGATGGTAAGTTTGCTCAAATAATATGAACAGAAGGCCTATTAGACATAATTTTTGTCGACCATGATGAATATGCATGTCTGATTTCTCTGATCGCCAGATATGAGCCATATGTTGATGAAAAATACAAAGAATTTTGCCGTGACCAAGGAAAAGCTGAAGATGTAAGCATTTCATTTTGATAACAGGGTTGAGGAACATTATTGTATTCCATAGATTTCTTCTATGGTTAAATTTAAATTCATTTTCAGCCTTAAGTAAATGTCTCAAGTATCTTTTTCATTTCACCATATGTAAGATGACCTTCATGCTCTTTATCTAACTTCAGAACATTGCATTTGGTTAATAACATAGATTTCAATTCAGTAAGACAAAAGAAAAAAACTTTCATGAATCCTTAAACTTTGATTTACATTTTGTTTGTTGTAAATAAGATTGATTGTCATTTGTTTGATTTATTGATTAAAGTGTAAACTTTCTGTCAATTTCAAATTGAAACAAAAAAACTTTCCAAATTCCAACTCCCCAGCTTGCAAGTGTGGATGTCATTGGAGCATTGGATTTGTATGTTGACAAAGGTGAATGGGACAAGTGCATCCAGACAGCTGAGCAGCAGGTTAGTCATAAGCATTTAGCTCCAGGAATCTGTGCTGGGGTTTTGTAAATGCTCAGGGTGGTTGACCTCAGCCTAGTGATAGTGAAATAAAAGTCTTAACATGAAAAAGCAGAAATTAACCAAATGATGGCTGTTCACACAATGAGGCTCTCTACATGCCTAAATTTTAATAGCACAACCCCTAAGTAGTTTGATGAATCAGGGCTGTCAAAGAAGAAAAAAAAAAGTTGTCATCAAATGAACTGGACTTTGTAAGCATTAGAAAACAGTCTATGAAGTAGACAAAGAATTTAATTTTCGTAGTTCAGTGAATGAAGCTATTTCATTTGAGAGGAAATCTGTAGACATTCTGTCCAGTCTGTCATTATCAGGATTTAGGATTTTTGGTGGATTTAAAATGCTTTTTAAACAAAATCATTTCAGAAGAAGGAAATACTATTATTGTTGTGATTGAAATAAGAACAAAGGCAAAATAAAGATTGCCACTTCTAAACATGTCATGTTTTTCTCTGTCTTATTTCTTAGAACCCCAAAGTTTTACACAAATATATTGCCCTTTATGCTACACATTTGATCAAAAACAACAATACACTGGCAGTTTTGGAGTTGTACGCTAAGTTTGGCACTCCGGCAAGTCCACAGGTACGTACTGACAAAGAGGCAAACCATCGTGCTGAACATTTCTTCTTTGGTGTTAAACAAATAGATTTCATAGGTTTTTGGTTTTGTTGGATTGTATGTTGGTTTTTGGTCGGGTTGGATTGTATGTTGGAGTCATAAGATGATTTTGAGAAACCAATTGAGAATTAATTTAATTATTGTAAGTTTCAAAATATTTGGGGTGGTTGGGTTTTGAGTAGGTGGGAGGGTGTTTTATTTTTTGTTTTTTTTTGTGATTGGGAGAGTGTATGCTTTGAAATAATAACAACAAAAACGGCAATATCGTAGACAAGAGAACTGACATAGCCTGAAAAGTTAATTGAGAAAGCTCAAAGTGCAAGCTTGTTCGTCAGACGTTGATATAAAAATGAAAAATTGTAAAATACATAACAATTTGTTATCTTCCATAACAATGTGAGATCTTGTCTCATTTATTTATGTTAAACTTAATTTCAAATTATTGACTGATGGTTTCTCAAATCCCAGAATTACAACATTTACAAGAGAACATTCTCAGATGTTATTTCAAGACGAGATCTCAACAAACCAGAAGCCTTCCAAACTTGGTCTGAATTGCGCGACATGATGCATGACCTGGTAAGTTGACTGTTTGGAAAATGGCTGCTTGGATCCATAAAATGATATTGAAAGCCAAATGAGAGTCAGTCTTTCTTCATATTTTTTATTTGCTTTGAGAATGATTGTTAAGTAAATTTTCAAATAGAACGCTGTTAGGTTTTAAAAAAATGGAACAAATGACTGTGTCAAAATTACTTTAATAGACAAAAAGACTAAGATGAGCCTTATTCAAACTAGAAAAAAAATTATAGACACTTACACATATGGTCACCGTTCTGTAACATAGTCGTATATGCAATTTTGCAGTTTTGCGTATACGACCCTTTTCCCCGATGGTGATCATATGGAACTTGTGACAAGTACGTTAATCATCATATCTCACCATCAGGGAATGACCTGTTATAAGAATATAAATATTTTTTTTATCAACAACACTTGTCATGCACTCAAGGCATGATTATCTTGTTGATACTCTAGATCCTTAATTCTAAATTTAAACTTAGGCATAGCCTATAAAAAAAACTGCTCTTCTCTTGAATAATACAGTTCACCAAGTTTAAAGGTACTGACAGAAAGTGAGGGAAAAGTTATTGTAATAGAGTTCAGGAAATAGAGATGTGGCACAGATGCCATGTGGTATATATTTCAAAGCTCCATTATTTTGAAGGAAAAAAGCCCAACCCTGTAACTGCTGCACACATTTTTTGAACATTTCAAAGCTCTATAATTTTAAGAAAAATACACAACTGTGACTTTTGCTGCAAATCTTTTGGACCAGTGCCAATGTTTTTGTTCACAATATTGTACCTTAAGAAAAAAAGCATCTTTTATTAGGCTTAGAATGAGTGTCCAGCTGCACCCAGCTACAGATAGAAAAATATCTTGTATTGATGTGGATGTGAATACTGAGAAATCTGAAAGTAATTTGCATCAAATTGCCTGTGTTTGCCTCCTGAGCAGAAAATGATACACCCGATAGAGTTTGCTTTTTTGCTGTTATAAGAACTGACGTCAATTTAGTATGGTACTTTTTTTCCCCTCAAAACAAGTGTGTTATGTATCAAGTTACTGCAAGTATGCTCTTTCATAGGAATTAAGTTCCAGTGGCAGCTATAAGTTTTATTCTGTTATTTCCTCATTCTGTAATCAATCAGATAGGTTGTCTTTGCTTATTTTATCTACGTAATTCTTTAATGCTATTGTTGTAAAGACATCGTATATAAATGTTGTTTTTGCTGTCTTTTCAGTGTGAAAACATTAGCAAATCAGCAGATGCCAATACATCGCAGCACGAAGAGTTTGAGAAGTTCCTGCTGATTGCCCACTACTACGCCACCAGGAGCGCTGCCATCGCCCAAAAGTCCCTGGACCCCGTGTCCAAAAAGCTGGCCGTGTCTTTGCTACGACACACCGACATCATTCCTGCTGACAAAGCCTTCTATGAAGCTGGCATGTTATGCAAAGTAAGCCACGTTGTTGTACATTGTGTTACCGTGTTTTATTTAATAGGTTTAACATTTTTCTAATCTTAATGTTCTAAAATATTACTGAGGCTGCTCCAAAGAGCTGTTGTGAAGAAAAAAATTATATTACAGATAAAGTTCTTTAAAATTATGATTGAAAAGAAATAGACGTCAAGAGCAGGGACATGCAGTGTATGAATGTAATGAAGCCAAAGGAAATTGCCTGAAAATTGATTTTGACAATTTAAAAGAGGCAAAATGAGACAGACAGGAAGACAATCATACCAATAAAGATCGCGATAAATACAAATGAACAATCAGACATGTTAACAAACTCGTAGCATTAGAAGAGAGAAATATGTTCAATAGAAGAAATCACAAGGTGTTTAAAAATGCTGTTATTATTCTGTACCTTAAAATATTGTTTGTTAATTGTTTGTTTTTTTTATGATTGTCATACCCAGTTCATTAAGGAGTATTTCTGTATCTGTAAACTTTTACTATAATAATGATTTAAATTTTTATTCATTCCACAGACACAGGGGCATGAAAACATGGCTTTTGTATTCCTGAATCGCTACTTGGATATCAGTGAGGTAAGGGTTGATGTAGTTCAGAGTTTTGAGATGAATGAGAAGAAACAGTATGACTCATTTGTAAAATACCTGGGTGTGTTGGAGACATGCAACTATGAGATGTTGATTGAAAAGACGAGTATGAATGTAAGCCATGATTATGACAAATGTGAGCTTGAGACTTGCATAAACAGACTGATACAAAGTATGAGACATGAAAAAATATAAGAGAATTGTGACTTTAACACAATATCAAGATATACAGTTCGCCATGTTCACTAAGTAGATAAATTGAGTATCAGGTAGTTGTAAAGTTGGTGCTTCTTTGCAATATCTCTTCCTTCATTTTCCTCAATTAACTTTATAAAGATTTTGTGTATGAAGCAACAGGAGTGTTATTTATCAAACATAGAATGACCCTCTTGACTAGCCATGTACCTGAATGTCAATGTGACCTTAGCTGTAAGTTGATGCGTCTTTTCAAGCTTTCTTCCTTTATTTTATTTAATAATAAAGCAGTGTCAAAAACACTTCACTTAAGAAGCAGCATGAGTGTTTTTTAACAAACATTAATTAACCCACTTAATTGACTGACCGTGTAACTACATGTCACCTTGACCTTTGTCCAGGCCATGGAGGAAGGGTCGCTGGACATGCTGGACCACAGCGACTTCCAGGACACGGACATTCCCTTTGAAATCCCTCTACCTGAAAAGGCTTTCCTCACAGTAAGTCACCTTATGTAGACAAACAGTGAGGCAAGGGGGGTATCCTATTTCGTTTTTCATTTTTCATCTATTAGTATAAGCCTTAGTATTCTATAGATTTCATTGATATTGTTTTTGTTGTTACTTTTATCGTTATCACTGGTTGTCATTTCTTTAATTAATCAATTATTTTTACTTTTGTTATATGTATACAATAATTCTAGTATTGAATTTGAATTTTGATATGTGTCATGAACTCTTGTGTTTGGAAAAGGCAATATAACCGTTTAAAAAAACAAACAAAAAACAAAAATGAAACAGGCAAAGAAATTGAATATTGTCTGTTACTGTACATTTTTGTTGGTGTTCTTACAGGACTATATTATTTTGTCTAGTATTTACTTACAGTAAGTCTCCTTAGTGCTGATGATCACTAATTTATAGATTATTATAAATAATTCTCATCACCAAGTTGTTGGCTGCTTCTGATATAGCTTTGGGGGGGTTTTTTCACTGCTTTTTTCTTGTCTTTTGTCATCCTTGCTTTCTATTGACTGTGTAAATCTTTTGCGCCTTTCCTTTATCACCTCTTCCCACTTGCTTGTCTCCTTCATTTTGTTTCTAAGCAGGCAGTTGGTGGATGTTGCTGGTAGGTTGAGTTCTTTTCTGTCCTTTTATCTCCTCCCTTCATTGCCTTTCTTTGTCTCCTTCTTCATCTCACTGTTACTTCTCCCTTCTTGTCTTCTCTTTGTCCCCACCCCCCCTTCTTCTGTGCTCTTTGTCGCTTCCCTTCTTCCCCTCTCTTTGTCGCCTCCCTTCTCCTTCTCTTTTTGTCTGCTCCATCGTCTTTTCTCTTTGTCTCTACCCTTCGTCTCCTCTCTTTGCCTCCTCACTACTTCCCCTGTCTTTTTCGCTTCCTTTCATCTCCTTCCATTGCCTTCTCTCTTTTCACCTTTTCACCTCGTCTTTTCATTTCCTCTCTTTGTCTCCTCCCTTTGAATCTTCTCACCATCTCCTCCCATTGTTCACGTTCTCTCTTAGTACCGATATCCTCTTTTTGTGGCTTTGATTTGTACCTTACCCTTGTCTCACCCGCCTAGGCTCAACAGCATGAAGAAGTCAAAGAATGGGTGCTTGCCGTATCCATGGACCGGAAAGTGGAACAGAGTTTGCCCAAAGATGAGCGGGGAAGCTACGAGGCTTCCCTAGTTGCCATTGACACAGGAATTCGCTCTCTGCCGTGCGTTGTTACAGGTAAGTCTGAGCTCATTTTTTCTATTAGGTGTGTAAGAGGAGTTAAGCAAAGTCATGCATCATAACTGTTACAGAAAGGGCAACTTTTTAGTTTTGCTATCACATCTGCTACTATTTGTTTTACTACTACTTCTTTTATTAATACTTATACTTCTGTTACTGCCTCTGTAATACTTACATCTACTTGTACTTCTGATACTGGTTGTGGTGATATAAGGATCTTTTATTTAACCTTTTAATGCCATGTTTATCACTGTGTTCTAAATGCTTTATTTTGGGAGGAAGAAGTCTTCACTATAATGGCTTATGCTCATATATTCGAAATGTAATATGTTTAAAGTTTTATCCATGTAAAGGTAATGAGATAAAGTTTTAAATGTGGTGATAAAGAAAAATAGTTTTAACAGTTGACAGTGCTCATTCAAAATTTAGGATTCTCAAACCTCATAAGCGCTTAATGGTGAGTGCTTCCAATGTTGACAAAATGAGCATCTATACTTGAATTAATGGGATAGCAAAATTTCAAACGAGGAAGATCAAAAGGACATGACAGTCATGAAAAGTGTGAAGCATTTCGAGGGTTGGGGGGGGGGGGGGGGGGGGG
>JAUEKT010290473.1:0-11385 GCA_031762655.1 Doris verrucosa | reverse complement strand
CGGTGCACATTCTTTTGTACCCGAAGACGGTCTGGGCTGACCGTCGGTGTCCGGCGTTAATATGGTTCTGGCCTAATTCAGGGTTCCCAACCACAAACCACTGCCAATAGCAGCCATCAAATATGAAAAGGCAGAACAAAATTAACACAACTGCTAACCAACTGCAAAGACACAGCAAATGTAAAATCACATGAACATTTTTTGGAAAACATCAGACTTGAATTGAAGGCATAAATTTATTTTTTCGCATCATGAGGTTCGTATCAGCATAACATTCAATCAGACATTATCTATAAATGGAGTTCAAAGCAACAACGGCCAGAACTAAACAGTGTTTGAAAGTTTGTTTTGCCTTTTACATAAGATATAAAATAATATGTAATGTATGTATAATCAAATTATGTACAAGAAGATCGAGAAATAATGAACCATACAATACAACAGACACCAATCGTAAAAAAAAGTACATACTTACAGACTCCTTTCCTTGCTTTCATCAAATTGTATCATTGATTAAAAGGGTGAATTGATTCAGAAAAGGGGATGGGAATGACATCAAATGATGCAATAAATGGAAAGCTGATAGAAGAAAATCTCAAGTCATACTCATTCACATACAAATCCATGAATGATGATGTGCCACATGGAATATGAGAAGATAACCATTGAGTACCCAAAAGCCATCTAAAAAACACTTGGGAAGAGAAACACAATCAGCTCAGTTGTAAAGATTATCCGCAGTAGACCAAAATAACTGCAGTAATGTTTAATATTTGTAGAATGAGTATAATAGTCATAGTTTCAGGGGGAAAGGATCAGTACGAATAATTTCATTACATGATAAAAAATTCATTCTTAGCTTAAAATAGTTTTTCATAGGCAGCACGCAAGCCTCTCCAAAGACAGAATTCAGTGAGGGCGCAAAGCCATGATGGAAAATAATCTTCAATGTGCTCCATTATAAGAATGTAGCCTTAACGTCTCATGCTGCATCACAATCCGCTGGAATTCTTCTCACGCAAGATCAAATATCCCATAAAATACAAAACTTACATTCAGGAAAGCTTTCTGAATTTTTAAAATTAATATCTACAGCACAACAATTGGTTTCAAATATTAATATAGAAGATGGCACCCTTCATTTCAAATAAGCACTTTTCATCTGGATAAATGAGATACTACTTCACAATTTCATTAACAATACCATAAAATAAGTATAAATTAAATCTGACAATTTTGGGTTGAGTGCAACTTTGACCATTTCTGAGACCATGGCCTGAATTTGAAAGCTCACGTTCTATCCATAATTCATGTGAAAAGGTGATTTCAAATTATGTGCCTAGAGACAAAAATGGTACAATGGTGAACATTCACAACAATGAATGTTTAAATGACACCTTGGGGAGGATATGTACATACAAAAAGACAAAACCACAAAGCACAAAATACAACACAAACGTCAAAGTAAAAGATAAAAGAACAGGTCTCATCTTAGATAAAATGATTGCCTTCATCTGAATGTGAGAGCGGACGACAAAAAAAAAGTAATTCTTGGCATTATGTTGTGCAAACTCATTGAGCCACTAGTATAAAAACACTGAAGTGTGATTAAAAAAAACACAAGACATAAACAAGCAATAGCTACTCCATTCATTAACAGTTTGAGCACATGTAACAAAATATGAATACAAACCTTTCATAACAATAATAATAGCAACATGAACAATGACAATAACAATAATACTAAATAAAATAAAAATTAAAAACCAAACCACGTACAATCATTATCCTGTTCAGTCATGCCTTGCTGGCAAAAACGACAAAAATTTGAATTTTTCCATGACATGAAAGAGTTTGAATTATGACAGCATCTCTTTGCAGAATTCACCATTCATACAATCAGAGCTAAGTGGATTTTCTCAGAAATATTCATGAAAAGCTAAAAATAAATAAATAAATAAATACCCTACTTGAAGTAAGTACACTTCCCCATAAAGCCCCTCTCCTTGTGAGAAAATCGTTCCAAGCTCCATTTTCCATTTTAAATTGACTTGCCAAGATCTCTCTAAAGAGGCCATTAAAGAGTTACGGTTTTTGTTTGTTTATTTTGTGGCTCTTTTTGGTTTATCTCCACTTGGCTCTTTTTGGTTTATCTCCACTCATTGTGAGCAGTTACATTTTAAATAAGTTCTTAGCTAGTTTCATAATTCAATTAATAAATTACAAATTTCGCTTCAAAACATAATGGTCTCTGTCGTCAGCCTTTCAGGTGACAAAGAAAACAGGCTACTAGAGGAGTATAATGGCTTATAAATATGTCTACTGGAAGGAATATAAACTATAAGAGACTGATATCTAATTTGTTCATATCCATGCTGGTGTTTTTTATTTAATTTCATTGTCATATTCATCCTGTTTAATTCAACATACAAGATCTATATATAATTTTGTGGGGGGCTGAGAAGGTCTCATAATAAGAACATACATGGAGAAATGAATTGTCATGTTGATGACAGTATTAATAAGGTGACAAGTGATTTAATAAAGTTATTTCTTTACAAAGATCTTAGTCATCGCCAGCCATTACTACCCACACATGAGTTCATTGTTCTGGTCAGGTTATATCTCAAAAGATGATTTTTTTGATGACTCACAATACTTAGAATCACCCCACGACATTGAGCACGAAAATCATTTCAGTTCAATTGGCTAAACCAGGGCTTTTCGTAAAACACAAAATGATCGTATATGCCATGAATTATTAGGTGAAGACCACTTTGCAATCATAAAAAAATTACCATCGTATAATGATGCAATCTTGACATTGCAGATATGAGTTAAAACCTTGGACAATTTTTTCGAAGTCAACCTATATACATGCAGTGAACAAGAAGCTGACATTTCTTGAAACCAGCCAAAGAAAGACAATGAACATATCAATGGACCAGACCTAGAGGCTGCCAACTATTTTATTTGATTGTCTGTCTGCCAAAATGTAATGCACTGCATTTTTCAGGAAGGGAATTACGTGGAACAAAAAGACCAAGATGAGTGAATGAATAGAGGGTGAACAGAAGAACCAGGCTTACCTTTACCATTTCCTGTAGGAAAATACCACTAAATGCATTTATTTCCGAACTCATTAGGTTCCTTTCCCTACTGAAAGTTCTAAACAAACAAAAAATACAGAAATCCAAACGCTTGGGGAAGAATGTACAGATTTCTAAGTTGAATCGACCATAATTTGTATTATACTTCAGAAGACATGGAACTGTAAACCTTCTATTCTCTTTATTCAAAATGTACGTTTGAGGATTTGCCGGTCATTTCTTGGTCAATTATATATTATTATCAATCAAAAGAAAGACAAAAATCTATTAGTCGCTTCTGTTAACCATCCACAAACTGCAACAGAAAATATGAAAAAAACCTTCAAAAGACTTAAAAGCAAACATTTCTGTACAGAAACAACACAAAACAAACACTGTATCAATATGTAACAGAGAGTGCTTATTTTCACTGGATAAAAGAATGAGATGCACATGTGCAGACTCATTTATTCATACAGAGCAGTGACCTCAAACCAAGATGAAAAGTGATACCCACGTAATGGACAAATCCTGTTTGCATCAAACATACAAAAGGGGAAACAATGCAATGATCAAGAGCTAAACCATGCAACTGATGAAAAGAGATTGCATATGAAGACAATATCACACAGCTGCACCAACGCAAGTGTTACACAAACTAAATTAGTCATTCATCAAGTCTACGTGATAAATGAACACAATTTTACAAGACTTTTTGTATGGTAATGGTGTTTTTAAATTCCAATCTCCGCTAACATTATGAGACGAAATGAGGTCTTCACCATTTCTTTCCATTTTTCATGTTTAGTCAACTTTTGCCTACCGCATTCAACTCTTCTGAGTGGACTGGGTATTTGCATGATTGCAAAACACAAATCAACTTTCATTTTTTTGTTTTAATCGTCTATTGATCTTTTGAGAGTAAACGGGAATTGAGGGCAGGAAGCACAAACAACTTTTTAAACTGGGAAAATCAATTTCTTAGGACGCTGATTTAATAAAACAAGACAGAGATATAGAAACCTAATAACCACATATCGCTGGTCTAGAGCAAAAATGTTGCAAATCTATAATAAATGTGCTAGACTTACAACAATACTGCTCTAGACCAGCAATATGTGGATACTTCTTGTGGAAAAACATCCCTGTTGCTATAAAAGTCAAGGAGGCTACCTAGGACATTCAACCAAAACCTGTTGCGATATAGGTCTGATGGGTAATTGGCTTGGCAGTGGAAAGCCTGTCGAGAACCATTGCGGTCATGTGGCGGCAATTTCAGGGCAAGAATTATTTGTCAAGTTTGTCCGAAATTACATCACAAGTCGTTTGAGAGTCATTTACTGGAAAAAACAAGGGGAAAGAGCATGATATATAAAAGAAAAAAAGTTTAGCAAGAACTAAACAAGAATAGTAGATTTCCAATCAGCATCCGTTAGCCGCACTTGAGTTGAAAGAAAAAAGACAATAAAATATTCAACCAGTAAATAGTCAGATAATCATATAAATAAATAAATAAATCAATAAATAAATCAATAAATAAATAAATAAATAAATAAATAAATAAATAAATAAATAAATAAATAATTCTAAAAGCTCAAAAAGCAAAAACTAGAGAGACGAAGAGCAAAAACTGCAGATCAGTAAAAAAGTGATACATGAAAAGTGTGACAATTCTAACCAACTCCAAGGAACTTCCAAGCTTCACTTCCTTGTGTAATCCTTAGAAATTTTTGCAGGTCAATCCTGGCCACAGGAAAGTAGCCACTCACGACTGAGACGAATGCTCCAATTTTGGTCGTGCGCCTTCTTGCGCTGGTTCACGCATCTCATCTGTCCACGGTCACACACTAGAATATAAATCCGTTGCACCACTGACATCCACAACAAAGTCTTTTTCACACAGCCTGATGAAGTTGGAGAATTCTTTTCTTCTTGCGTTAGGAATTACGAGGTCTTTGCGTGAGACTTTAGGCTGGTTTGATGCGCTTGCGGGGAGGGCCCAACGGCGGACTCTGTTGGCTAGCCAATGCACGGAACGCTTCGGCAATGAGGTGGGGATGGGCTTGTATCATGGAACGCCAGCTTGTAGTCTCCATCACATCTGTGGCATGGCTGGATAGAAAGAAAGAAAAAAAAAAACGTGAATGAAAAATACTAATTAAGGCATTTTATTACGGCCCTCAATCCACAATAATGTTCTGCATCTCTGAGAATTTTTTTTATCATAGCATAATAACTTTAAATTCGACACTTTTTATCATGTATTCGACTATTGCAAAAAAAAAGAACAGAAAAAGGAGATCAACGTTAACTTTCGATGAACTTATGATACATTCTTACAGGAACAAAATTACAACAGACATCATCAAATGATTGATATACTAAAAGCAATCTTAAACCCGTATTATCCTTCTCAGGCGTTCAGCACATTTGCTTGGCAGTTTCAATCAGACAATTGATTTTCTGGCATTCTTGCATTTGTTTAAGAGAATATGGGAACCATCTCCCTGTTTCAAAAAGTATGCTGTATCAAACAAAAACTACCATCAGTTTACACTTTTATCATGGTAAAAGGTAAATGCTACAATAAAACAAAGTGGCCTAGGACTCACCTATTGATGAAGTCAATAGCATGGGTTTTGAGTTGCTCTGCACTGTGAAGGTCTGCCAGGACTAAAAAGCCACATACATTCTCGATTGTCAGATTAGAACAAAGGGTGTCTTCACACATAACTTTCAATCTTTCAAGATTATACTGGAGGGAAAAAAGACAGGCAAAAAAGAGAATTATTTGAAGTGTAAGAATTCTTCTTATAATCATTTTTCTCCATTCTTTCATTTCAATGTAAGTAAGGTTCATTATGGCCTTGACAGACCCAAAGAGTAAGAGCTTATCCCGGTTTCTACCGCATTAAGCGGAACAGATATAAGATCATCCCTGGCACAGCACGCTAGTGTATCGCAGGTACTCATTTACACCTGAGTTGAGTGAAGCGATTGGGGTAAATCTTCTTCAGAGATGAGCACAAGTCCCAGAAATAAATCCTGAACATTCTGAGTGCTTATAAATAAATTACTCCACGAGGTATAGCTTTAGAATGGTTCTGCATTCCTTTGTTCACTTTTCTGAGATTTCTTTCATAAATTTTGTCCTGAGATTTAAAAAAAAAATCCTGAATTCAGGATAAATCCTGAGAATGCCCATCTCTGCTTCTTGCTTAACGAAAAAACACGATGGTCGCGGATGGGATTTGAACTCAGTACCTGTTGGTCAGCATTCAACACCCCTAACCACTCGGCCAGGTTAATATTGAGTAATAGACAGGATTTCCAACAATGTCAAGAATACAAATCCTACACTGTTTCCAAACCCATTCAATCCCTTTTCAAATTCGTTCCAGACCCCCAGCCTAAGTGATACTACCACTATGACCATACACAATGACAAGGTATAAATAAGACTTAATTGAAACATATTAAAAGAGAGGAATAATAATGTTCATACAAATGAAGTAAATCTAGATATAGGCATAACCTTGAAGCACACTACGAGTAAAGGCTAAAGATATGTCTAGCTGTCAGAGGTTCCACGTACATACTAAAATCACCGTTTCGGATCCAATCTTGAATCTAAGGATATTTCGTCTAAGTAAAATAGAAATTAGTCTGCCATTATTATCACACAGGCAATAGAAATTCCTGAATTCATATTCTGACAAAATTCTTTCTTTAGGGCTAGATCTTAAAGATAAACAGCAGAGTGTTTTCGACATCCCCTGCCAATTCAACATAAGCGTTGCTTCCATGTTAAAAAAAAACAACTCGCATATTTCTTTATCTTTTAGAAACTGAGAGGAAAGAGAGCTTGATAAAATAAAAAAAAGCAAAATTAAAGATCACCAATTGTTTGGACAATGAATGATATCGAACAATCATTTCTTAAAGGTGATGAAAGAAACTTACTTTGTCAGCGGCAGCTAAGAGATCATCCGCCATCTTGTCTAAATTGGGAGCCTTGCCTGTGTAAGTGAACCGTAGCATCTCTCTCATCACCTCATGGTCCACATCTTGAATGTCCACCCGATTCTGTAGAATTTTCAAGAGGTGTTGATAAGGGCAGAACAGTAACAACTTATTAGTACTAAGTGCATTGGACTGTGGGTATACAAGAAGGAAGAAAAGTGGGGGAGCTGATCTGGAAGTTAAAAGTTTGCCACTTATCGGAAAAAGAAAAAACAGTCTAATAAAATACATTTCAAAAGATAAGCTACCAATCTATCTTTTATTAAAGTTTTTTAGAGTCAAACATATTTATATTTTTTAATTAGCTAAAAAAATCTTGAAAGCAAAAATTAGTGTATTAAACAAATCCTAAAAGGCTAAATATATGAGAAAATAACTTCTTGATGGAAACATTTTAACTTCCAGATGTGTCAATCGATAACATTGGATCAATTGAAAAAGGCAACTTGACATGTGACCTGTGGATAAATTCTTCTTTCCTCACTAAAACACATCATCATTCCAATGAAACTTCTGCTTAGGCATTAACTTTTCTTTATCATAAATTTCTGTAAATAAATGAACTTCATATCTTAACAACAATCCAAGTGTTTACAAAAGATAATCAAGCAAAGATATGTAACTCATTAGGGTTTTTTTTTAAAATGTAATTGGAACAAAATCCCACAAGAAAACCAAATCAAAGTAAGCAAATTTCTTTGCTGGGCATACCTGTTTGCTTTCTGTCATTTCATGTTCAAACATAGCGTTGAAAACAGGGGACCTTGCTGTTGAGGAGAAACAAAATCATAGAGAATGGTAATTAATGAATCAAACAACTTTGAATATTGAAGGGCGGTCAAACTCAAATTTCAAACAAATCTGCACATCGAAGCACAACCCAAAAGGCATGGTTCACTTGAGAATGACTTGGACACATCAAAATGGGTTTTTTATTAGACAAATGATCCATTGAGAAGACAACAATGCATTGAATATATGATAAATGAAAATATATGAAGAATAAGAATAAGACATGGGAGAGGAAAAACAATAAGACTAAGAAAAGGACAAACTCACTATAATAACAGACCTGCCTACCCCGAAACCACCAGATGAGGTACCTGGGGCTTAAAAATGAGGTATTTCAGGAAAAAATGAGGTATACTGAGACACTGAGCTCCGTAAGCATGAACGCGACTGCTGAAGGCGGGAGCACAACCTATATATTGGGGTCCGGGGGATGCTCTCCCGGAAATTTTCTTTTAATACGCTTAAAAAGGCCATTTCTGGTCTATTCTGAGTTAAAGAGCTTAAAAACAATCTTCTTGAACTCGCCATAACAGTCTTCTGTTTTCCATAACACATCACAAACACATTTACAAAGACTAACAAACAAAACAGAAACACAAAATACCAACAAAAAGGTGTGTAGTGGCTTAGAAACTTGAATAGGCTGACTTGGGTCAAGACAGAAATAAAACTTGCAGACCTTTTCCAAACCATTTCAAGACCTCAAACTCCTTCCAGACAGTGACCTGAGTGACAAAGTGAAACTAACTGTATGGTAATATACAGTGAAAAGACATATTACGTATATAAAACTACAATTTTAATGAAAAAAGAAAGATGAGAATATTAATGTTCGTAGGAATAAATTGGATCAATTTCTAGAAATATCCTTTAAATAAAACCCAATGAAAATGCTATCACACCCATACAAAGAAAAACGTTTAAACACCTACTCTCTCTCTCTCTCTCTCTCTCTCTCTCTCTCTCCCTCTTTCTCTCTTTCTCCGTCTCTCTTTCTATCCTCTCACCCCATGTCATACGGGAAATTTGAAAAGTAAATGTCACAGAAGGCACCATTCTGTTATGATAAAATGGTTGTTTAGCCTTCAAAGAAACAATCCCTCCCCACCTGTACACACCAAAAACAACAAATAAAAAACAAAACAAAAACAACATACATGTAGCAAACACACAATTAAAATCATAAAGAATTGAAATAACAATAATAATATGAATGGCATAAAAATATACATGTACATATAAGTACATTTGTACACTTTGGTGTTACATGTATTATCAAAATTCTTTTACAGAAATATGGCTAAAGATGTATGAAACAGTAGTTAAATGGTTGGTATTAATTACTTGGTGCACAAATGAATATGATCTATTCATCAGATAAGAAAAGAACGCTGCCTACACGACATGCATTTACGCAAAAATGAATCTGATTTGAAAAAACAAACAAAAAGTATAATTATAATAGAATGATGCCAGGCAAATTTCTCTCCTATCAACTTACACAAACAGTAAAGTCTTGTATCAAACCTGCAACTAATAGTTATAAGAATCTTGCAGAAATAACTTTATGATCTAGCATTAAAGATATACGTGTACATTCAGAGTTCTTTAACTGACCATTGTTGCAGCGCAGTTGCTGGGATTTCAAAACTAGCGAGTATCATATTGGTATTGAATATTTTTATTTTGAAATTGCATGTAAAATATAATCTTTTTTCTACTCTTGTAGTAAAGTTTCCTTTTAACCCCTCTTAGCATTAAGATTAATTTCTTTTGCATGAATCAGAACAAGGTGGTGAAAATGACGTTCTTAAGAAATAGATTGTTTGATGTAAAAGTAAAACAAACCCACTGGTCCTGGTACATGTTGTGTAATAACTTACTACTGGCCACCATTTCTGCATCCTTACACCTATGAAGCATCATACACTTCCATTCAACCCTATGCCAATATACAATGTAAACGTCTAGGCTCTATGTCTGTTATAATTTAAAATATCTCAACAAAAGAAGAAAATCAGATCAACAGGAGAAAGTTTCAATCACATTGACTGACACTAGTGACACTAATTAAAGTTTCACTCATCTCATCCCCTCGTTTCTCAAGCCACCAATCCTGCCCCTCTAGGCTTCTTATAAGTACAGTATATTCCAGACAAAGTGTGCTTTTAAGAGGACCATGCTTATAGTTATACACATAATATACAATTAGATTAAAAAAATTCTGTTTGAGCACGGCAGTGTGCTCTTGCTCAGACCATGCCCTTACAGACCATGCACTTGGGTGGAATCTACTTTACCGGGTACAAATAAAAAATAACAAGGTGTACCACAACAAAAAAAACCTCAAACATCCTCACATCAATTAGTTTTTTCATCCACAACTACAACTACTGGGGTATGATGGCTTGCTACATGAAGCTGAAAGTGATAAACATAACGCACATAGCATTTTCTTCTTTCTTTTTTCCTAAGGACATTATTCAAAGGATTTTAAAGCCTTAATAACGTGAAGTAAATTCTAATATTATTGCAAAAATAATGTGTTCACATAATTGCATTTCATTGAATTTTGGCTATAAAAATTATGATCAATGTATGAACAGGTTAGAAAAAACAAAAAAAACACCCCATCCAACCAACTTGTGACTAAACAGATTCATAAACAAGTCCACGGAGTTTACAAGCAGATTTTAATGGAGCATCCACCAATCATAACCGGCCATTTCAAAACTTTAACAACCGAAAATAAGACTCAGATTGTTACCAAATGGAAAAGGCCAATAACAGACGCCCGCATCTGAATTGTGGATAGGATTTGTGAACAAAATTTACAAGGATTACATGCTTGTTTAAAGAAAGTTTATTCATTCAATAGTGGGATCAAAGACATCTTGCAATCCACAAGGTAAAAACAGATGACATTCCCCGGTATTATTGTTTATGCACAGTTTATTCATGTGATGATAATGATATAATACGATAGACTATACATATTATACTTCCCACATTTTGGGCTGTTTCAATATTTTGATCATTGAAACTTAGATTTTCCCTTTATACTGCAAAATAATAGCAAATGCCTGAAGGTTAAAAGAAGACATTCTGCCATGTCCTCCTTCCAACTCTTCCTCTGCCCTCCACTTTTACGCCTTCACAACCCACCCCGCCGTGTGCCTCGATAGTCAAAGGGTCATCTTGGAATGTCCTGATTCATGCCGAAACGCGCTTGATTTCAATGTGGACATAATCCTAAGATTCCCATAAGTTTCATGAGTTATTTCCCTTTGTCGGTCAGTCGTGATCGCCTTAACACCATGCGATGTTGCAGTATTATTTATTGTTATAATGTACTGATATTGATGCCATCGTAGTGGGAATGTGTGCGACAGCATTTCTCTCTAAGAGCTCTTGTCCACAGCCTCCGCTCCGCTCCTCACAAAGTGATGATGAAAGCGTTTAACATTATGTGTCTCTACTT
>JAUEKT010290362.1:0-11392 GCA_031762655.1 Doris verrucosa | reverse complement strand
GGGAGCTTAAGCTCCTGGTAGGGCCACCCAATCTGGACAGGTCGAAGGGTAGAGGCCAGACTAAATGGTGCCAAACTCAAAGGTGCCTACCTTTCGTGTATATGGTCAGAAGTAACAATTAACACGGACTTCTTGGCTATGAGAGCACAAGTTCCAAGTACATCACAAGAGTGTACATTTGTAAATGGATCCCTTCCCCAGAAAGCAAACCTTGAGTTTGTGCGTTTAAAATGAAATATTGTAATTGAAAACAGTTTTGAATCGTACACTTAATAAAGCAAAAAAAAGAAAAAAGAAAAGAAAAGCGATGTTTCCAAAACTTTAATTTTAAAACTTGATCCATCCACTTTTGGCATACCGAAGGAAGTTCTTTGTGTACAACACATCTTTGTTTATAGTGCATGATGAATTTGCACTCACTACACAGTTATTGTTGCCATAAGTTGTTTGCACAGTGTCCATTGCAATGCAATCAAAACAACTGAGATAGCTTTCTAGTAGTACAAAGGCAAAAGGAAAAATTGATAGTAGAAGCAGAAACCTTGGGCACAATTTATCAAATATCTTCATAATTTCATTTTAGAAATTCCTCCAACTTTCACAGAATGTCCAAAACACATTTAAGAGTCTGTATGACAACAATTGAATTAAAAAAATCCCTATCTCCTTGAAAACATAGAAAAATCAAGAGCTTGAAACTTTGCTGCCTGTCAGGTGGTGAATAGTACTTATTGAGGACTCTTTGATGTGAGTGATGATTGGTTTTCACCGCACCTGTGGGTGTGATGCGAGTTCTGCTAATCAAACTGAACACGACAATGACAGTAAAATGTGCAGGTACAATCATCAAACTTTCAAATTTGAAGTGTTTAAGGAATACAAATTTAATTAGTAAAATTGAAATAAAAATGGCACATATTGTAGAGATATCAGCGATCATCATATGCAGGACATCATTCACTTCAAGGCGTAATAAAACTGTGAGTTATCACAAATCTAGAAACATGTGTTCTTATTTCATTAAAAGATATTGATTGGGATGAACACAAATACTGTACTCTTTAAAAAGACGCTTGACGAAATTTAAGCTGAAAGAAAATGGAGACAAAGTCACAGCAGACAGCTATGCCTTTCTGTCACCACAACATCTTGTCCTTTGTGGGACATTTGCTTGCGCATTTTAAAATCCATCCCCTTAACTGCTTGTGCTTGTCTCACAGGTAAAAAATCCACCCCCTTAACTGCTTGTGCTTGTCTCACAGGTAAAAAATCCACCCCCTTAACTGCATGTGCTTGTCTCACAGGTACATTCAAAGGAAACGGGTAAATGAAACATAAAAAAGTAATTCCAGACAAGAAAAAGAGAGTAACAGCTAACAGCTCATCCTTTCAAGGTCAGCCAGAAGCTTTGATTTACTTGCCGCCATAGCCTTTGGGCAATAGCATGCACACAGGAAAATAAAGGCACACTTAAAAATTACATCGTACTGGCTTAAAGAAGAATTCACCAATCTTCTAAACATTCGTATAATAATAATAATAATAATAAAATCATGTATAGAGCGCATTTTCTTTATACAAAGCTCAAGGCGCATTACATTAACAGTAAAGAATACATGACAATCGAACAATATAGAGGCATTAATTTCGTTTAAATCTAGAACAATACGTTAAAAATGCATTGTTATAAACAAGATTTAAAAAGAAGGTATATGCTTCACAATTCAGGATAGTCAGCCTTATGGGTCGCTCAACGTGACAGAGGAAAAGTAAGTTATTAGATTATGAATTTAAATAGCCTTATACATAATATATCTATTGGTGGTTTCTTCCGATCAAGGGTTTATGATTTTGATCTTAATGGTTCTTATAGCTATTCAATTGAAAGCATATTTTCTACATCATTTTATTCACAAATTCACACAAACATTTCATCATTTTTTTAACAAATTCACAAGAAGATTCGATCAGACATAATGAGAGATTCCTAAATCTGTCCAAAATTGAACACAAAAGAGAGACTTAACTTTTATCAAACGTTCTGGATAACTTTCTTTGATAAATATAAACAGATTCCATGAAAATTCACTGCTCAATCTATGATGTATCACGACATCCGTTTCAAGACAGGTGATAAATTCTTTCATAATTCATTGATTTTTAGATCGAAAACATTTTGGGAAATAATCCAAATAAATGGATACTTGAATATATGATGCACGTTAATTTCAGTTCCTTCGCAAGAAAAACATTCATCAAAATCCATCCTAATTCTAAAGGCATATAAACCAATAATGATATGTACTAATATTTCATTATTGTTTAAAAGATCTTAGGCATCCTTTTTCTTCACAATGCTTTGTGATGCGTGCAACTGCCTGATAACTGAAATACTACAAGATACCAAAACCATTATATGGCATGGCTCAAATATTTGTTTATGTGCCATTAGAATCAAGTTTTAAATATCATTGCACTATCAAGCCCAGCCTTAAAAAAAAACAACACAAGCCATCCTCTTTCACATATTTACAATCAATAGGAAACCCCGTTAATCGGGAAGAAATCCCATCATCCCTCTAAGCAGGAAAATTCCCTGGCTAATCATGAAAGACTTAGGGGAGGAATCCCTTTCACTTTCGATATCATCACTTTTTCCTCCAAAAATTACCCGTTTCAGCACTGCCTTGATATCAAAATTCACACCTGGCACAAGGAATCCCTGGTCCGTCTGGCCCGTAGTCGGTATGAAACAATACACGTAATTACGTCTCACACCAGGTATGCTATAGTAATTGTTTTTGACACTAGCCCAAGTTTTGATATTAAGGTTCCCGATTAGAGAGGTCTCACTGTCTACATATAAAATGACGCGTAAGATCTTTTAAACAATAATGAAAGATTGGTAGACATCATTCTTTTCCTAGAACATTAACTTACTTTTATCGGATTATGCCCTTCAGTGTTGAGGTGGTGCTTACAGCCAACTTGTGCATTGGCTCAGATCTACCTAGATCACAGTTTTTTGTTCTGGCCTAACCAGTAGAGCCAATCGCACAGCCTCTAATTTTCACAACCCATCACCCAGGTGTGTGTCTCTACACTATCACCCTTTGAAGCTTGTCTGTGACGTGCCAGTGGCGTGTCTGTGACGTGCCTGTGATGTGTCTGTAACGTGTCTCTAGAGTGGCCTGCATGCATGGCTCCAACTCATTCATTTCTCATTCTGCTTTGGCCATTGACTTTGCGCATGTCACTTGGCATACTATCATCACTTCTGGACAAAGTTTTATAAGAAATTAATTGCAACCTCTTATTTATCAAATTTGCCAGCAATGCGAGGACATGATATCTCAATTTGTGGAGCAACATGAACATCTAAGATGTGCTTTTAAAAATTGGTGCCACAATGCACTTCAACTGGCAATATTCGGATGTCGCAGAGTGGTTTGAATACTTCAAAACCATGAGGGAAAATCAAAGCTCTACGGTCCTTGGTAATCAGGAAGTATTCACAATTCACCGAAATTTCCCGATCAGAGAGGTTACACTGTATGTACTGCAAAAATAATAATAACCAAAGTCCTTCATCATTGATAATAATGAATCAGGTTGAAATATCCTGTGCAAAGACTTGGATAACATTTTCCATATCTTTGTATGGCCTTCTTTAGTTCTGAAATCTAAAATAATCACACCGGTAAACTTGAATGTCTCAGGATTGGTCTTCACCGTTGGCATCGGTTTGCCACGAGTAGGCACTGCAGCCCCTGTGCTCTGTGGAAGGTGGCAAGCAAAGACAGGCATCTTAGCACCTGGGTCGTAGTAAAGTTCCTTCTAGGCCTTGCCAGACCCAAAGAGCCGGAGCTTATCCCGGTTTCCGTAGCGTTAAGTGGAACAGATGACACATGCACACGATCATCGCCTGGACAGGATGCTAGTCTATCGCAGGCTTTACTCCGCAGTCCTTGCTGGTATTCATTTACACCTGCATCGAGTGAAGCAATTGGAGTACACTTTCTTGCTCAAGGAAAATACACGATGCCTGCAAGGGGATTCGAACCCGGTGCCTCTCGGTCAACAGTCCGATGCCCTAATCATTGAGCCACCGTGCCTTTTAGCACCTGGGTGGGTCAAGTCAAAGCAGTGTGCATCCAGCCCTTGATCTCACGACCATCCGCCTCTTAGTCTTACTCATCCACCAAAGTTTGCTTCATGGAGTGCCGAGCTCAGTCTCATATCGCAACTGATGGATTCTTGTTTTCTTTAGCAAGAAAACTAATTCTGATTGCTTCATGTAAAACATTTACATTTGTAGGTGAGTGTCTGGTCGTTACAACATTGTGGATATTACAATGCATGCATAATAACGTTACTCAATTTGATTAAAAATAGATCTTCATCCCCGAATAGTTGGGTTTATCACATGGATTTGACAGCAAGAGCTAGACTACGGCACATGAATGACAGTTTTGGGCAAGTTCTTTAGAAGATGACTATATAACGAATCAAGAAATTTCCGATGTTTACAGATTGATATCAAAGGCTTATAGGTAGTTTTCAGGCAGCAACCATGTTTATTGACAACAGCACTTAGAGCACCCCCTTCTGTGAAAGCTCTCCTTAGAGTAAGGTATATAATCCCAAAACAAACGAAGATGGAAATAATGACACGATTATGCCCTTTTGACCAGTAATCAAATATTCCTCTGGATATCACAAAAAGCTGGTACATTTTGGACATCCTTGCTTTTGACTCAAACCTGCCACAAGGTTTCAAAGGAAAGTCAGAATACCCAGCAGGGTTAAACGGTAAATGTTTTTGCCCAAAAAAACAACACTTGCCCGAACATATTTTTGACTTGCCCGAAAACCACACGTTTAATTAATTCACCTTACATAGAAAATATCACTAAAGTGTTGAAACATACTCTCACATAGGTCGTTGGCTTGCTTCTGGTTTATTATTCATCAAACACACATTAACCCTAGACTTCCTTCTTGTCTTTAATAGCTCATAAGTCCTTGATGAAATACGGATAATGCTTGTCAATATTTCTACTTGCCAAGCCGGGCAAGTTGAAGACTAGCTTGGCTTCCCCGACACAGGGGTTCACTTGCCCCGGGCCGTCGGGCAATGCTTATTGTTAAGCCCTGCCTAGTCACAAAAATCAGTATTTGAGGAAAAAAATCAGTATCAACTAATACAATGAAGGATGCAAAAATCAATATAACTACAATGAATGTTAAAAAGAAGTCAGGATATCTGCTCTGTATGCCTGATAAAAAAACAAACAGGATATCCTGATTAAAACAGGGTAAGTGGCAGTTCTGTTGACTATTCGCTGAGGTACATCTGTTGGTTCGAAAGGCGCCACAATTCATAGTCTGTAGTATAAATTATCGGCTCGAATCAGTCATTCTCACATAGGAAGCCTTGGTCAACTGAAGACAATTGCATGTAATGTGACATCTCTCCTTCAGAGTTATTTTAAAATTTGCTACACGTACAGAGTTACTTACCAGGGATGTCGTAGGTTGTACAGGCATAGATGCTTTGAGCAGCATCGACTTTGAGCGTTTCACCGGTGATGTAACTCGCAGCAGGAGACAGAAGAAAGCAGACAGCCCCAGAAACCTGGATGGATTAAGGACGAATGAACATAGTGGTCATTGGAACATTCCATTGAAGGGCAAGCAAGGGTGGCGCGTGTCATGTGGGCGTCAGGGGCGGACAAGTGAGGTCAAAGACATGCAATCAAATAGGTAAACTATAGAAAAAGTAATCAAATAGCCCCCAAGGAACAAAGACAAGAAAAATGCACAGGAATGGAGTCAAAAGACACACAAAAACCTTGACACAAGTGGGGCTTCAACCCGCCACCTCTGCGTCAGCACCCATCGCCTCGACACAAAGAGACAGCGATAAAAAGAAAAAAGGAAAGGAAAGTTCCTTCTAGGCCTTAACAGACCCAAAAACCCAGAGCTTATCCCAGTTTCTGTAGCGTTAAGCGGAACAGATGTTACAAGCTCATCCCCAGCCCTTGCTGGTACTCATTTACACCTGAGTCGAGTGAAGCAAATTGGAGTAAACTTTCTTGCTCACCGAAAATACACGATGGGCGTAGATGGGAGTCGAACCCCACACCTCTCACTCTCAGTCAGTAGTCCAAAGCACTAATCACTCAACCACCCACCATGCCTCCTTCATCCAATCAAATGTCTTAATAAATTGCTGGCGCCCAAGTGCCCAACGCGCTGCATCGTGGACCCAAGAAGCTGAGTGGCAAGTGGAATGAAGCAGCCTGCTGAGGGATAAAGATGTCCAGTCAGTGAGCCCACTCTTGTGTGGGATGTGCGCCACCGATACCATCTGGTGATTTTTTCTGCAATAGCGACTGGTGACTGTGGAAGGAAAAACTCAAGCTCCAGAAGTAATCTGTAAATAGTTTTTAAAGGGGTGGTAGCCTATAGCTACATATGTACTAGTTGCACTCACTTCCTCAACTGTTCCAAGCCGATGATAGGGAACTTTGTCTTTGATGTAATCAAACAAGTTGGCATCCCCGTAGTTGGCTGACGCTGTGTCGGAGTAAATCGTACCCTGGGGGAAGGAGCAAAGTGATGGACACATTTAGTAAATCGTAACCAGGGGGAAGGAACACAGTCTTGGACATAGTTACAGGGGAAATTGTTGCGTCGGAAATAATCGTACTCTGTGGGAAGGAACAAAGTCTTGGACATGGTTACAGGGGAAATTGTTGTGTTGGAAATAATCGTACTCTGCGGGAAGGAACACAGTCTTGGACACGGTTACAGGGGAAATTGTTGTGTCGGAAATAGTCGTACTCTGTAGGAAGGAACACAGTCTTGTACACAGTTACAGGGGAAATTGTTGTGTCGGAAATAATCGTACTCTGTGGGAAGGAACACAGTCTTGGACACAGTTACAGGGGAAATTGTTGTGTTGGAAATAATCGTACTCTGTGGGAAGGAACGCAGTCTTGGACACAGTTACAGGGGAAATTGTTGTGTCGGAAATAATCGGCATTGACCAAACAACACAATGACTCACAGGAGCTACAGCATTGACCCTCACACCCTTGTCCACCCACTCAATGGCCAGACTTTTGGTCAAGTTGTCCACTGCTGCCCTGGCCGCTCCCGTGTGACTGCAATGAGATTCAAACAAAACGGCTGTGCAGTGAAGGAGACCAATGATATCACTTGCACACAACTGGCTGCCAGGAATCAACACTGTCGTAAATAAAAGTAAAGTGAGCATTTATATAATGCCTATTGCCTAAGCTTTCAGGTGCATTACAATCACATTTTACTCCCCAGCCAACAGCGACACAGAACATCGAGGACGAGTCTTGCAGCCTGTCACAATTTTATAGGCTGTCATTAACGGTCAGGTAATCATTGCAACTGAGTTGGGTGAAGCAATTGGAGTTATTTTTCTTGCTCAAGGAAAAATACATGAAGGTCGCAGATGAGATTCGAACCCGGTACCGCCCAGTCAGCAGTCTGACGCTCTAACCAGTCAGCTACTGTGTCAAACAGCAAAATTCTTTGGGTAGATGAACACGATTATGTTCACTTAAACAGACCAGTATTGACCCCCTCTGGAAATCGTACCAGCCCTGTAGGATAGTTCCCTGATCAAAATTGATTTGTCTTCCCTTCCACATTGACGCATGTCTAGAAGGCCAATGGAAGCTCATCCCGTTTTAAACGCTAAATAGAACTAAACTAAGGTCAAGATGTAGATTTGGTACTAATTCTTTTTTCAGTTACGTCTTAAAGATATCCGGACGTACAAGATGCAAGAACCTCTGTATGTAATGGGTTGTTTTGTTTGTGTTTTTTTTTAAAATGAATCTCTTTCTATTCCTCCCAGTGATATTAGATAATAAATACATTGATTTCTAAAACCCTTTCTTTTTTGACGCATATGATGGTCGCCTCAGTGCTGCTTAGTCTATGTACGGTCACCCTTTATTTCAACTGCAACGCAACATGGATAATAAATGACTTGCAGCCTGTTAGGTGTAGTATGATATCAGTTGTGTGCTGAGCGAGTGTTCGGTCGTGGTTTAACAGGTTGATGCTGCAAGACAAAGACAGCGGTAACTTCTTGCTCAAGGAAAATAGGACGTGGTCACTGTGAGAATTAAATCTGGCACATCCCAGTCATCAGTCTAATGTTCCATCCACACATGACACCATAATGTGCCCCAATTCTGCCATCATTAGTGCCCATCTTTAGAATTTAGCAGTCATGGAACACACGCCAGGCAATGCAGAAACAGTGAGGAGCTTGAAGAAGAAAGAAAAGGTCTCCCGGACGTTTCTGTTTCATTAACTTTAAATTAGCGATTAAAATTGTATTTCACCAAAATCAGAAAATATCTTCAGGGGCTAGTACATCAAAGTGTACAAAAAACAAAAAAAGGACTTCAAACTTAAGTAGATGGCATCTCATAAGCAATAAGGCTTCTCTGATTTTATTGCGCTATCATGGTATTGACTTAGATCTAGATAGCCTATATCTTAATCTCTTGGGTAGGGTCTATAATTATTTAATGTTTTGTGGACTAAAATGCCCTGAAATGGTCCATAGACCAACACAGGGCAAATATGAATTGTTATCAAGGAATTTTCAGACTTGCCAACCGACCAAATTTTCTTTTCATATTTTCACCCCAAATGAGGTAAATTTTATCATATTTTTAAAAACAAAATCATATTTTTAATGCGTTGATGTAAATCCATTCGTTCGCCTGGGGCCTAATGGCGTAATAATACAATAGAGTCTAACAATAAGCGAATAAAAGAAGGCAGAGTTTGTTCATTCTGCACTTCACAGATTTGGCTCTTGGCGATAGCCAAACCAGTGTGGATTCAATGAACAATGGTAAAATTATCGCCAATTACCATTTTGCTTATTTAAACCTGTGTTCAGATATTCACGTATTTGTAGACGGCAGTGCGTATCAAATACGCAAAATCATATTGGTTGGCAAGTCTGAATTTTTTACCTAAAAGTACTGCAACAAAGAATACAAAGTAAGCTATTTGGGTGGTTTGCGGTTGAGCGTGTTTGGTTTTTTGCTTTTGCGAATTTCACATCTGATCATGAGAGTGCATGAGTCTCACCATGAGGATTGGCAAGTGTGTTACCATGGGAAGCCGGTTTGTCTTACGCTGACCCACCTCATCATGGGGAATCCTTTCCACATATCAGCAATGATATTGACAATCACACCGCCATGGTCTTTCATCCAATGGGAATATGCTGAAGATTTGGTAACGGTACATAAAATTGGAGTCACAATGTTGCCAAAGGATCAACAAACAAAACAGAATGAAACTATTCCAAAGAGCTTAAGACAAACTTGAATTCTTATTCAAAAGAATAATTAAATCGTCTATTACTGATAAAAGCCACAAGAGTCTATTAAGACATGCAAACATTTCCACAGCACTGACATTTACCCCTTCAGAAATCAGATGCATCAGTATCATTCATTTGCAAAGAAAAATGTTACCAGATTGTCTCAGTTTGGTAAACGCATATTCTTATAATTTCTTAAGAATGATTACAAAAGAAACTGCAATAAATAAATAGTTTATTTCAATTTATGTCTTTCAAGATTCATTTTGGTAAACTATAAATATGCAGATTAATTACAAAGAAACATGATAATTTATGTCAACGAATTTGAGTGTATAAAGCAAATGTGTTGGAATCGTACTATTCTTACCTTCCCGACACATGAGAAAGGTGCCGTTCAAATTGGTGTCCAGCACAGCATTCCAGCCCTTCAAGGTCATGTCCTCAGCACTACTGATAAACTGACCCCCACCGTTGTTGACCACAAAGTGGAGTTTGCCGAACTTGTCAAGTGTGGAGGCCATTAAGTTTTTCACCTAGTGAAGTTACACTATTATGTTATTTCATGAATACACCATATGTTCTGAAATCAGGATACCCGGTAACACATAAATATATCGTCACCGTCGGGGAACATAGTCGTATGTGCCTCTTTGAAGTTTTGCACATGCCACCCTTTTCCCCAACGGTGACGATATAAGTCTGGGCCAAAATTTGCATAGATACTTTAGAGAATATTAAGATGAATAACATTTAAATTGTGTTGAAAAGGTATAGTTTCAACAATATGATACCTCAACCTTAAAAAACAGTTCACCAGCTTATTGCGCCTTTTCCTTCACTTATGCCCTACAGTGGTAATCGAATTTGTGTCTGCCGCCTTTGTGTCCATGTCGTCCATGTGGCCATTTTTGGCATCAAACAATATTGTTTTCACTTAAAAATGGACCTCTACATGGCTAGGGATTTCGCCTAGATGGCTAATTTGCTCGGCAAAATGCCTTATTTCTCATCAATTTTCTGCTGGTAACAGCAAGAATTAGTCCCATGAAATGACGAGAATAAGCCGTTGTCACGTTCCATCCAATGGGCTGACTACAACGAAGGCCCCTCCATCGAGGACGTTTCCATCCTTTGCACATCAGCTGTGCATGTTACACCATTGGCATGAAGCGTGCAGCCATCCTCAGCCGCTTCCATTGGCTGATCCTTTGTTGATTTGTTCACCAGTCACCATTGCAACAGCCCATCGTTCTCATTTATCCCCTTATGAGACGGAATGAATCGCAAGCACTTTGCCTTACTTCATCCAAGTGTCATCGCATAACTGGCTGATTCCTGGTTTTAATCTACTGACACAAAAATAAATTCATTTCTCATTTCTCGTTTGACACCTATCTCTAGATCTAATCAAGTTGAGACTTCAGATTTTTGCTGGGTACCTAATTACACACACTGGGGCAGGCTATTTTTTAGTTCCAATGTATGGATTTTACATGGCAACCGACTGAAATATCAGCTTTCGCATAATGAGTGCTCCTTTTGGGTGAGTGGTCTATTTGCTGCTTCCCACGGCTGGACACATAGCTGATCAATACTGTGCTGATAATATGATAATAATTAACGGACACAATGACCTAAGGGATGATGACATCTGCTTTTCTAGGGATGCAATCTTTATTTTGGTTTTGAGATACAAGGATTGAATTATTAAATAGAATAAATGTCCTTCTTCACAATCAAGCCATTTTCTTTTCAAGTTTTTATTTATCCCCACCCCCAACCTCACCAAATGCTGCCCGATGAAATAATATAGATATACAGACAATAAGAGAATCTTGCTTAACTCATTCTACCCCAGCCTTGCATCGCCAAATCTAGGTCATGGCCCAGCTGTGGAGGAGGACTGCACGATCCCTGGTCCAGCTGATTTTGACCGTTTTTACATTTTCGCCCCCTGCCCAATATAAATGCCTCTCATTGCCTTGTTTT
>JAUEKT010290361.1:0-17224 GCA_031762655.1 Doris verrucosa | reverse complement strand
GGGGGAAGTGATGTAAAGTCTGAGAGCTAGCATGTGCAAGGATATCTTTACCGTTAAATTGTAGCATTGCAGTCATGATCTTCGCTACATAACATTCGCATACTGAATCAAAGAGGTTATAAATTGCAAGATGTATTCTGTTACTTTCTTGTCTTTGTCTTACCCGAGGTTTGGTTTATTAACACTGGCTGTTAAGACATTTAAGACATTTTTTCAGTTTCACACAAACTAAATCCCTTAAAGAAATACGTGTTTGTTTTGTCATAAGCATTACTGATTACTACAAGACGAAGTCAATTTTTATCCAAATTTCTTTATTTCAATTTGGAATAGTCTTTGTTATCTTACTGGACTAAAAAGTGATTTATATGTAGCATAAAAAGGAAATCATATGAAGTGGCTAAAGATGTTTTAACCAATTTTAATTTTTGTCGTCTTTTTCAGATTGATGCGATCAAAGCATTTGATGGAGATCTTGAGAGATTGGGAAACGCAGAGAAATTCTTCATTTGCCTGATGGGCCTTCCAAAGTGAGTTGGGCTGTGTGTGCTAAGATGTTTGCAACATTACTTAGATCTTTGCAACATTCTTTTTCTTTCTTAAGAGTTTAGAGAGCCTTAAAATTCTTTAAAATATAAATAATTTGAAACCCTAGAATTGATCAGAAGTGTTTCATTACAGTTATAGAGCATTACAGTAAAAAGAGTTTCTTTAACTTGAAAGCAATGCAGTGATGTCTAGGTCTTAAGTTTTAAGACTACTTTTATAATATCACGTTGTTGTTATTTTTTCGGCAGCTTTCGCATGCGCATTGAGGGCCTCTTGATAATGGAAGAATTCAATACCAACATGGAATGGATTCGTCCATCCATCGAAGCTGTCATTCAAGCAGCACGAGGTGAGTAAGAATAGAGCAGAATAGTATAAACTCATTAGAGATGATGTTGCCGATGTTATTGCAGAATGTCTAATGTGTCATCAACATTTGAACCTACATTTCAGCTTAACCTCTGAGTTTTAAGTATATTGTCGTATATCCTACATGAAATTAATTTACGATTTTGTAACAACTTGCGAAGGATTATTTACTTATTGTTTCATAATCGTGATATATCATGATTTATTAAGAAAACAGCTTCTATGATTTTTGATTAGTTAATTAATCAACTTATTATACATTGTTATAGCAATCATGCTTTTTAAATCATAAATCATCACAGAATCCTTACAAGATAAGATAGTAAATAAAGACTTTGAGGCCAAGGCAGCGTATTAAGGTATTCGTCATAGACATTATGAAACTATGATTAAGAATAATCTCGTAACATTTTGTTTTTCTTACTTCCAGACATCATGGATAGCAAATCACTCAAAGAACTCATATTCCTGATTCTCATGTCAGGAAACTACCTCAATTCTGTAAGTTTCAGTACCAGTGGGTGAAACCCTTCAATTCCCTTTATTCATTTAAAGAATTTCTCAACATTTAGCTCATCAGATATCATAATTAAGTTGTGAATATATAGAGCAAATAACTATCATATTGTTGAAGTTTATAAAAGGCTATAATTTACATTGTAATATTTGATATATTTAGATATTTGAACTACCGGTAAATCTTTTACTTTTATATAACACCTCCTTAGGTTGAAGTTATAGTCAAATGCACTGTCAGACATATTTTCATTTAACATCTGTCCATTAGGGACAGTTGCAATAAGTCATTTAGACAATAAGGATAGATAGGTCTGTTTGTGTAACTCTTTTAATGTTGCTTGAGAAATATCACAAGCTGTTAAAGACTGACTGGTTAAGATGTCAAAAATGGCTTCTCTAAGCTTTTGTAAATATATGTTTAATATATAAAATCTATTTCTCTCTCTCTCTCTCTCTCTCTCTCTCTCTGGAGGATGAAAGTACTACATATACGATTGTTGCTATTTGTGTATCAGATATTCCAGAGTCTTTTTTCTTATGTTATTATATTTCGCTTATTTTGCCGTCAACAGGGCAATTATGCCGGCAATGCCGCAGGCTTCAAACTCTCCTCCCTGCTTAAGCTGACTGAGCTGAGGGCCAACAAGCCCCGGATGAACCTCATGCACTACGTGGCGCAGGTAAGACATCAGCAACGCAAATTGGTCCCTTTCCAGCTTGGCTTGTAAGGTGATCCATGAGCCGTCACCGGTGTGACTCGCAACAAAAACTGTGCAGTATCTTAGGCATTGTGGGACGAGGACTAGAGAGATCTTAGGCATTGTATGAAGGAATTGTACCTTTCAATCTCCGGGTTATACTTGAGATTTCTAATTAAAAATTTCCTGACTATGAGATGTAAGACAATATAATGAAATTTAAATTTGAAAGCTTTTAGACTGAATGTTAAGTTTTTATTGTTCAAGTTACTTGGTGACTTGTCTTATTATGCAGATTACGTTGTTTGCGTTCAATATAAGAATAAAAGAAAGAAAGAAAAGAAAGACTAGATATAGATTGTTTAGATAGAAAGTAACACGAATATATTTGTGATTTGTGACTCATTATGTTCTTCAAAACTTTATTCTTTTTTCTACTTTTTTTAGGAAGCCAAAGAGAAAAATCCCAAACTGCTCAGCTTTTCCGAAGAGATGAAATTTCTCAAAGACGCCTCCCAGTGAGTATACAATATTCTTGCAACAAATGCTGACTTTCAATTTAAGTGGAAATTTCATTTTTGTATTGTAGATTCTCAACTCTCAAATCAAAGTTTTAAAAGCCAAGAACTTGGAGAAAAAGGATCGTAATTCATTGTTGGAGACTTTAAACTGCCCTCCTTCAGGAATAGAAAATGAAAAAAGTCACAAGCTAAGGAAACTTTACTCTCAATCAACATTGTCATAAATTTGGTCATGAAGACGTCAGGAAATCATTTGTTTTATCGTGAATGTAGAAAATACAGTGCTAGTATGTCAAGTTTAATCACATTGAAAGTAGTATCCTTATTCATTACACCGTGCCTGGCAGCTGAATGTGCACTTTGTGATCAAGAGCTGAAAGCATTACTCATTATTTTTCTTTAAAAGTGTTTTGCTTTCCTTTTCCGTTAAGAAGACACAGTTAGCTGTACCTGTCTACATGTATATGATTTGAACTGTTCAGCTTTTATTCTAGATCTGATGAGAAGAGCCTCAAATGATGAATCTTTATATTTAACAATAAATCATTGATATACCTTACCAGAGTGTCTGTTGAAACACTGACCACTGATATCAACAACATTGCCAACAAGGTGCGTGCCATCACAGAGCAGATTGGCAGGGCTGGAATGGATTTTCAACTTCAAATGAAGGAATTTCTCAAGGTAAATTATGATTGCCAGTCATTTATTATGTTATCGGTTTCTTATATTACCGGTATATGTTTTTAACATTAACGACTACTGGCATTGTTACCAATAAATTTGAAGCAGATGTATAGTCATTTCTATGTGTAAGAGCTACATTTTCTATAGGTATCAGTATAAAATTATGCATTATAAATACTTTAATTTATTTTGTTGTTATTTTTTTTTACTGCAGTTTCATACTGAAACTTCACATGATTGAGTTACTTTCATTTTGCCTTAATTGGATCTCATGTCATGTAAATCAGATCTTAAAAGAATGAGACTTGACATGCTTTGTACATCATCAAACATTTTATCCTTATCAATTATTTTGTAAATGCCGAAATTTACTTTCCTTGATGCCAGTATAGCCTTATTTCTTCCCCATCCTTTTAATTGCTATATCGCTATGCTTATGTTACCTAGGTAATTCAACTGATCTCATTTTATTTCTCACAGGATGCAAATGTAGAAGTTCTTGAGCTTGAAGAAGACTTGAGAGAGATTGAAATGATGAGAAAAGAACTTTCTGTATTTTTCGCTGAAGACCAACATCAGTTCAAGCTGGAAGAATGCTTCAGAGTGTTCCAGACATTCTGTGAAAGATTCAAGAAAGCCATGGATGTAAGTATTTTGAGGTATTCAGATGAAAAGTATAAAGTAAATTACACAAACTTGAAAAAGAAAAAGACATTTTTTTTTCAGTACAAGAGATTATGATTAAAGATGCAAGGAAAATGTCTTTTTGTGTCTTATAAATAAAAGATGTATAATGTACAGTTTTGTGACACAAACGAAAGGCATTCACCTCCTCCGCAAAACCCTGTGAATTATTAATAACTACATAAATTTAATATATTAAATATATATGATTATAATCCTGATCATATATTACAATAATCGTGTATTACTTCACTGTCTTGTGTTCTGGTCACAAAATGCTCACTCATTTCATACTAATCCTTTAGACTTGCAAAATATGATTCAAGTGGTTTAGTTATGTATGTGTTGCTTCTGTTATTATTAAGTTTTTGTATTTGAATGAAATAAAGATAAACACTAATTTCGTCTCATTTACAATTCAAAACAGGAAAACTCACAAAGACAAAAAGAGGAAGTCAAAGCTCAAGAAAAGAGAAGACAAAAAGACGTGGAAAACAAGAAAAGATCTTCAGGTGCGTTGACATAACCTTAAAAACCAACAAAATCAAAAGTATAATTTTATCTCATCACAGATAAGTTGTGTTGAAAAGGACAATCTTTAGAGCCCTTATCTTCTTTTGGCAACGCTTGTATTGTAGCACAGTTTCACCGCTTTCTTTTCTGTCTGTTCTGTCTGCTGAGTAGGAATACAGCTAGCTATCAATTCATCTTATAGGAGTCAAGTAAAAGATCAGAGACGATTGGACAAATTACAAGTTAAATGCGGGTCACTTTGTAAGCTTAGCTTTATTGTTTGGTAAATCTTTACCATGCCTCCATGTTTGGTCTTAATACGATTTATATCAATATTGTGCCTGGATGCTTGATTTTTGTTTTGAAATAAGTATGTATCTCATTTGTTTTGTTTTGCTTTTTTCTCATAATATAAGGACTTAATCTATTCTTAAGTCAAGAGAAATGATAATCATTTAACGAGTTTTGCATATTCTTTCTATTTCAGTTACTCTGCCTGAATCTCTGGAAGAATCAGCCGACTCTGCGGACACAAGCAATGAACACAGCACATCTCAGGAAGATGAAGATGGCTCCATAGTGGACATGCTTCTTGCAGACGTCCGCAGTGGCTTCACCTCTCGCAAATTCAAAGACGGAAATTTCTCCGTCAAGAAAGTGACCAAAGTGAATCTCTTGGATGCCATGTCATCTGGCACCGGCTCTGCCACGGAGGCGGTGGATGAGACTGATGATGGCGCCTCATTTGTCAGAAATGGATATGGCAGGACGAGTCATCGTAAAAAGCAACTTGGCAGTGTAGGATCCGCTAGCCCAACAGACGCTCCGTCTCCTACTCCAGACTCCTTCAACCAGAAAAGGAGCAGGAGGAGTTATGCCACAGAAGACAATGAGTCCCTCATTGACTTCCTTATGGATGCTGAAAATCCTAATCCATCCGAGCCTCAAAGGCCAGAGACAACTTTTGAAAGATATGGCAGCTTACGCCGTAGAAGACAGGAGCGTAAGGATAAGAGGAATATTCATGAAGTGTTTGCTACAGGGCGGGAACGGTCTGCTTCTCCTTCCATCCCTGACAGCCCTATTGCAGGCCCTGGGGCGAAAGGACCAGATGTTCAGTTACGAGCTGGGGCAGCTCAACACCTTTCTGCCGACAGACCCAAGTCGCAGGCTTTCACGGATCCTTCATCACCTGCAGCAAGCCGATCGTTGAGAAGGACAAGGAGTTGGCTGGACAGGCCTGCCGTGGACAAAGCTAACATGGAAGTTAAAGCAGAGGCGATGGACGAATCCGATGCTTTAATCGACCGACTTAAACAACGCCTGGGTAAAAAGAAAGACGTGACAAGCAGAAGTGATGACCATTTGAGATTAGACAAATCAGACTCTAGTGATAGCAATTCTTCCTACGATGATGAATCCCAGTCCTCTAGAAATTTCAGTCGCTGGCGAAGTGGACTGTCTGTGCCAGAGTCACCATTGGAAACAATTACAGAAAAGAGTCCCGATGCTGCTTTTGCCAAGATGGCCAAATCCGGCTCTGCATCTTTGTACCAAGGAGGAGATGACACTCTGAGACGCTCTCGAGAAAAATTATCGAATAGATTCAAGTCCAGCCTTGATCCTGCAGAAATAAACCGCGTCGTCTCTAACCTTGAAGATTCTTCATCTGATCGAAAGTATTCATATGATGATTCCGACATGCATTCACCAAGTGTCGCTGTATCAGTACGCAAGCAGATTAGCAGTGGTATGGGCACCAACATTGACCATGTGTTGAAAACTATTGAAGACACCGGAAGGACAATTGATACTGTAGGGGTTTCAGGGCCAATGAAAAGAGCTCCAGAAGTGCCCGATGTGAAAGCATCTTCCATGATACCAGAGCCTCAAGTTGCTGTGGTAGCCCATGTGGGTGTAAACAACAGACCTATCACACCCATCAATGAAGTGGACTTGAAAGCTAAAAGAGATCGGAGGAAGAAAAGGTCTACTTTATCGATGGAAGATGTCAGGGCAGCGATGAAGAAAGATGGTCCTTCTAAACCGGATGATAATGTTGATGACATGATCACACATGCATCGTCAGTTCAGGAACTAAATAAGAAGAATATGAAATCTGATTTGCATGGCAAAGACAACAGCAGTAAACCTATAGCCAAGACACCACCTTCTCCGCGAAAACAATCATTGGAGACACCAAGAAGCAATGCAGGTAATATCAAGGAATTGAGCAAAGCTGCCAAACTCGCTGCTAAAAAACGATTTAGGGATGCTCGTTTTGGAGACTCAAATTCATCAGAGGCCAAAGGCAGGGCAAAAAGCAATGTGGAAACTGAGAGCGTAAACCAGGCTTTGAAAGAAATGGCAACTCAAGGCTCAATGAGTCGTTCAAAATCTTATGATGAACACGTAGCCAAAAATGGTGATACAGAGTTCAGCAACAGCATGATGCGCACTGGCACTACAGATGAAAAGAGAGCTGTGCTAAGAAACAGCACAAGCCGTCTCTCCATGGATGGCCGTCGTAACGGCCTGTATATTCCAAGTGACGAAAGCGATACTGAATTAACACCGGAGGATCTTGGGTCTAGAAGGCCATCAAGTGCTAAAAGTGACAGTCCAAAGAGTGTTAGCCGTTTATCTCTCAAATCAACAAATACTTCGACAGAAACTCTTCAAAATGATATTGAATCATCACCAGAGCAAAGAAGAAGGAGTACTGAAACTAGTTCTCAGTATGCTAACACTCTCTCTGTGCATTCAGACATTAACAGTAGTAACATCGATAGACGTGTCTCTGATGATGTGACTTCATCTGGTTACGGGATCGGTAGCACAAACACTGGCACAATAAGCCCTGTTCCACCACGTCCTGCGAGCGCCAGTGCTATTGATACAGAGGGTTCATTCCTGAGGCGCTCCTACAGCTTGATGGAAAGAACTCGCCTTCACACTGATGAAGATGACAATGACAATCCTTTGGCCAAAATGGCGAAATGGCGCATGAACAGGAATCGGGCGAGGAGAAGTGTGTATGACAATGTGCAAGAAGCTGAGACATCAAATAATGTTAGTAACACGACAAATAACAACAATAGATCTTATTTGTCCCCAACATCCAGTCTCACCCCTGATGGCTTTCAGCAAGCAAGAACAGAAGTTACTGATTTGAAAAATGAGGTTGGTTCTAGAAGTAGCTACGCAAGCAGTTATGCAAGTAGTAATGAAAGAGATGAAGGTTTTGAGACTGGCTCTGGTTCAGGCTCTGCTTCTCAGCGGACATCAATGAGCAGCACAATTGATTCTGAAATCTACGCAACCCCCATCATGTCTCGAAGACTCGACAATACTCGACCCAAGGCACTCGTTGAGGCATCCGTGTCTGACAAGGTTCCTGCAACTGATGCTGTTATCAACAGATTATCAATTGAAGCAGAACGCAAGGAGAGGACAGAAACATGGACAGAGCAGACTGTTCATGCCAATGGCATGAACAATGATCAAAGCAGTGATACTAGTCAAGAATTTTCAGCCCTGTCTCCTGATAGTGGTCATAGCACTTCAAGAGAGGATATTTGGAGTGAGGAGCAAAGAGAGGTCACCCCCAAAACGACACAAAAAGAGCCAAAGTCAAGTTCAGCTCCAGCCAAGAGCACTAAAACAAAATCAGTGCCAAGTTACATGAAACCCACCAGCAGCTCAAATTCTAGACCAGTTCACAGCAAAAGCAACACTCCATCTGAGTCTCAAAGTTCAAAGTCTGCAACACCAATAAAACGTGATACGCCAAATCGAATTTCATACAAAGAAAAAGAGCAACCTGCTACATTCAAGAGAGACACTACAGTTCGAGCATCAATGAGAGCGGAATCAGCCTCAACAGGCTTCCACCGAGGCACTTCGTCTAGAACCTCCATTAGGGGACCACGCTCTTCCGTAAAACTTACAGCAGGGACTACTAAAACGGCTCCTGAAATTTCAATCTCATCTGGATCATTGTCTCGATCAAGAGCTGGGTCCAATGCAAGTACCTCTTCCCTTACTAGCAGCACATCAAATATCAATGCCAGTACCTCATCTTTAACAAAGAAAAGGCTATCTGCAACTTCTAGTACAAGCTCTACTGGCAAAAGACCAACAACTCCTTCAGCAAATCGACCAACAACACCTTCTGCCAACAGGCCCACAACACCATCATCACGCCCCACAACACCATCAGTTAAAACCACCCCTAGCTCTCAGGCTTCAGCTAGAAGCAGCGGCAACTTCTCTCGTACACAGTCTATGCGAGTAACCTCGAGGAACTCCTTAGGCTCTGACACAGATTTATCTGCCAGGTTAGGAGTAAAGAAAAGTGCTCCTGCTCCATCTGGTCCTTCACAGCCAATTTCACGCAGTGTAACCCCACAGCCCCAGGATCGTAGTCGCAGTACGACGCCTCTGCCCGAACGACCTCACAGCACTACACCTTTCTCCAGAGAAGAGAGATCGTCCACCAAAAGAAGCTCTTTCATGGCCCCAACAGCAGCGTCGAGAGCCAGGAAGGATACAACAGATTCTGCCTCTCCAGCTGTGCCCGTTCGCACAAAATCCCTTGGTCAAAAATCAAGCCCTCTAACCCGCACTTCAAGTCTTCGTTTACCCAAAAAGACGCTAAGTCCTCCCCCAGTGACATCTCCAAAAGAGCTGTTGGGAGGAAGGAAATCCCCATCTCCCGTTGAATCTCCTCTCATGCACAAACCAGATCACCATCAGTCTCTTTCAACTGTCACAGAATTAGCTGATGAAGACCTTGAGGCAAAAAGCTTGGAGAACACCAAGAAATCATCATCCCTATTCAAAAGAATTGGCATTGTGAAGGGAAAATCTTCACAGACCAGCAGCACAGGCAAAACACAATCAAAGACCACTGTTCCATCCACGTCAGGAAAGAAGAAGTAAAAGTTAAAATGATCTGAACTTGTGTAAAGGAAGAGAAAACGCTGCTGGCTGTAGGATCTGATTCCTTGGCTTTTTTAATTTCTCAAGGTGTCATTTAGATCCAGCCTGAAGCAGCAAATAATTATTTCGTCACATTGGAATAACTGGATAATTGGAATTCTTTATAGATAGAAGATACACTCTTTCTACAAAGTATATCAAATCCATCTCATTTCCATTTCGATGACCGTCTTTGGTTTCAAAAACATGGTACAAAGACAGCCAGGATCTGTTATGTTTCCATTGTGAAGAATATGAGACTGACAATATTGTGTTTTCAGCTAGTGAATGGAATATAGTTCTTGTCCCTGGAATGCCACATCTGCATATAATGAAAAAGGACAAGTGAGAACAATTCTCTTCGATTTCCTTTTAAGTGGAATTCTTGTGGTCAACGGAGCTGAACATTTTAAGCAGCCCTCAAAGAATTCAAGCAGATTTATACAGATCAAAGTAAATTTATAGTCTGTTCCGGACGGTGTGCTAAATCAATTTCATACATATTTGCCTAGGTCTTCAGCTTTGATATTTAATGCTGTGAGCAAATATATTGCCAGAGAAACTGCAATGAACCTTAGGATGTTGAGGAGATGAATATCACAGACTAACCACTTCCTAGATATACGCATCTGATTGTACAGTGACTGTTTGTATGATCAAATTAATATATTTAAAAGAATTTTTAAATCAGGTATGATTGTATTTAAACAACTGACAATGCAAACGACAGTCTCCTTTCATCAGTATATATTTTCTATATTACTTATTCTGCGATTGAGACCGTTATATCAATCTGATGATGATGTGGCCCACGTGAGGCAAATGAAGAATTACATCACCAATCTTACGAAGTGATTAAACATTGAAACGAGCAGATGCAGCAAGTCTTGTCGACAGCCCAAGTCTGTGATTGTAGGTCTAGAAAGCAGCTATCCCAGTAGCCTTACATTGTATATATATATAATTAATATAGTATGTTCTTCACTTATATTCAAAAGGCTCAGATGTCATATTATTATGTCCGCTATCAGTCACCATTCATAAGAAGATAAATTCAACCAGAGGATGATTTGAACAGTACATGTATTATTCTGCTTTTATTTCTTTTGGCATGTTTCAAATTCATATTTTGTATTAATACTTGTGAGAGGGCGAGTGGATTTAAGGATGCTTTTTTTGTTTAAGTATTCCATTTAGTACAGATGTTCTTCTTGTTCTTTTTTACCTTCCACAGCTTTCTTACTGGGTTTTTTTTAGAACAGAATAAGTTCATATATCAAAAATGAAATTTGTTCATTCCGATTTCTTATTCTTGGAATCATCCTAGTGGTCCAATAGTAAAAATCAAATCATGCCAAAAAGACTCACTGCCTTAAATATTTCGCATTCTGCTTCAGAAACGGGATGGTCTCTCTAAATTACAAATTTCGCCAATGGAAGATTTTTAAAAATGTATATCTAAAGACATTTGCTGTTTCGTTTCCTTTCATCTTGTGAGCAATAACATTATATTATTATTTCGATGGATGTCTGAATCTGTTATTGTTGTTTGAAAGCATTGAACTTTTTCATTAGATGAAAATGTAACACATTTTCTCGCAACAAACACTGTTTAAGCATTGATGTAATATTTTACCGTGAAAACAAATTCATTGTATTTTTTATGCATTTCTGTGAACGAAAGTTACATGTATAATTATAAAACAAAGAAACAAACCAATATGTACAAATCCTTCACAGACATAAATATCTCATTAATTCGTTATTTATTATATTGGTTTTCATTTGCTTCATTAATTACCAAAAAGCAGTGTGACTTTTCTAAGCATACTCAGTGCTAACCTGGCCACTAAACATTGAAGGCACAATGGTGTAATGGAGCTAAAAGAAGAAGAGCTAGAGATTATTTCATTTCAACAGTGTGCCTTCAATAGCTTTGGTGGCTGTGCTTGTACTGTCAAGAGAACTTAAGTCTTAAGCCGAGTACTTAAGTGTTCAGCATACACTCTCCTTGGTCAATTCTATTTAATTTCATGTTGGCAAGGAAGGGAGTAACCTTCATTCATTCTTCGTCACGTCTGTTTTGTATTGGTCTTTAACAATTTGTTCTTTTTTTACGATTGCTGCCTTTCTTGTTACCTGTTGACGTTTTCATTCTGCAACAAGAGATTCATCATTTTAAATTTAAGTTTGAATCTCTTAAGTTTATGTACATATGAAAATAGATGAAATGTAACACAGATTAGTCTTTCCTTTCAATAGGTAGTGAACCTTGTGTACTTTGACATGTGCTTGCCTCTACATAGAGTCCAAGATCATGAATTAATGTGTGATTTGATATGTGATATCTTTTGTCTGACTATTATTTTTCTTTAAGTTTTCATATGGTTTTGTTCTGTTTAATTGCTGTTGATATTAGTTTTTATTTGTACAATGATTAGCAGCCTTTGAGTATTTTACAAAAGGCTGCATGATGTATTAATGATTCTGTACACAAATATCTCTCCCAGTGTGGGAAGATGAGACTAACATTTCACACACTGTAGTTTCTTGTCTAAGTTTGTCTGCGGCAACTGGAGTGAATGAGCAAATGGAAAGATATGAAATTTTGAGTGATGGTATCTCATGCTTTTTACTATGAGCTCTTAGCCCGTCATCTTATTTCTTTTCTTTTTTTTTCTTAATCATTTGGCTTGTTTTCACTTAGATCAAATTCATATGAACTTGTGAGTTGCAAGTTGAGTTAACTTGTATTTATCATTTGGTTTGTTTGTTTTTTGTCAACCATTCAGTCTTTCATCAACTTGCCCATTGTATATCAGTGCCTTCATTTACACCTTTAATTTGTGCCCGTATCTAAACTAAAGAATGTATATTACAAATAGCAACTTATGTCTCATAAAATCTCAGTTCGGCTGCAAAATGAGAAACTCAGAATGCAATCACACTAATGTCTTTTTATTCCGTTTTTAAAAATAAAGTTCAACATTCTTTAATATAAACAATGAATATAAATTGTGTACAGATACTTTTATTATTTGATACGCATGTTATTGGTTTTTCATAGAATGCCATTTGATCATGAAGAAGAGCATGCAGAGACTTTATAGGTTTGAATTTTGATAATAATAATAATGATAATAATAGTAAGGTATTAGAGCTGTAATGAGTATAATGCAAAGGAGATGCTCCTCATTATGTTCCTTGCACAGAATAGGAAAGTAACATTCGTTGAAGAGGAGGAGAAATGTAGTTAAGTAATTTTAATATTCTTGCAATCAGGATTTTTCAGTTATTGCCTAAACAGGTGAATGTTTATTTAGTAAGAATGATGTGTTCAACTTTCAATATCAGTGGTTTTAAGTGGTGACGATGAGCATTATTTAGCATTTCTTTTTTATTAGTGTCTTTTTTTTTTTTTTATTGAATTTTGTGTTCGAATCTGTTGGAAATATTTTCTATTTCTTTTTACATTTGCATGTGAACTTGGCAAAAATTAAATGAAGTGAAATGTTTAAATGGCTCCAAAATCTGCAAGAATTAATACATGGAGAAACATTATTTGTGGAGGGTTAAGAGAGACAGACAGACTGACAGACAGAAAGGAGACAGAAAGAAGAGACACAGAGAGAGAGAGAGACAGACAGACAGACAGACAGACAGACAGACAGACAGACAGACCGACAAACAGACAGATAGACAGACCGACCGACAGACAGACAGACAGACAGACAGACAGACAGACAGACAGACAGACAGACAGAGGAATAAAAACTCAGAGACTGGGAGGATAGACTTATTAGTTTAATCAAATGGAGACCATAGATGAGTAGAGAAAATAAATTTTGACGATTATTATTTTCAGAAAGGGATAATGAATTATTTACATCAAGGTAAGATTCATTACATAAACACCCAATATACATTAGTACCTGAAACAAAATATTTGTTTTATTTCATATATTACTATTTGGACAATTTCCAACTTTCTACACGTTATTCACTTTTACCAAAAAGAATGTATTTTTTCACTTCCTCTGAAGTAATTTAATAGCGTTAACTCAATTGTAATTAAAATTTATTTTTTTCTAGTATTGTTGTTCATTCATTGCTCCATCTTTGAAGGAGTAGTATTTAACACAATAGATTTACAGTTGTTTAATGACTAGGCATTTAGAAGGGAAAATTTTGCTCCTAGTAGTATGACTCCATACTGATACCCTTTAGTGTTGTTTGTTTAATTTTTTATTGCCTGATTTCTTGTTACTGAATCGTTTGGTAGCATAATTTTTGTGAGATTTGCATTTGTAGATTTATTTATGGACATATTTGATCATTATTACAAGGTATCTTCTTTCGACTTTTTGTTTGGTTTTAACTGGCTGTAGATTTATGGTTTATTTTTATGAAACTAGGGAGTAGTGGAAATGAAAGAATGCATTCCTTTATTTATTATTATTTTGTTGTTTTATCTTTAAGTGGGATCTCTTTCTCATTATTTATCACATCAAGTTTTACATGTAAACAAATAGAACAATTCGTGTTCTGCTACCAGTTAATTATGACACGGACTGCTTCTACAGTTTTGAAAATAGAAATCAAGATGAGCATTTGATAATGTAACATACCTTTGTAATTTTCTCTCAAGAACAAATAGATAACTTTATATGAGTACAATCCATGGCAAAGGATAAAGTTGTACATTAAATAAGTTTTCTATCATTGCTCTTTGCCTTAGTTGATTTGTACTTTTGATTGTTAACTACAACGACTCTTAAGTTGAGAAACTAAAGACACAAAGATGTAAAGATTAAGTAGTTGAAAATGTTACTTCATGGTTGATTTTGATATCTAGGCACGGCACAGTGCTTAGTTTGTAGAGGTGTGTTTGATTGTGACTGACCCTATCAGGGTTGACATAGGACCAATGATAACCATGATCCACGATTTTAGGATTTGCCTTTTTAAAATTTCTTTGTCTTTCTTTTCTAATCTCAATAGACTTATTGTTTTTTGTCTCATTATAGTACTCATTTTTCTTTCCATCATCAACATTCTGACCGATGGTGTTTTCAAATTTGAAAACTCCTGTGGCAGTTTTCTGTACCTTAGTTGATGAAAAGACACGACTGATTCCATCAGTTGAGATTTTCTCCAAGTGCCTGCCATCTTAGCCATGTTTGTGTAATTTTCTTTCTAAAGTTGTGTACGGCTGAGTATTTTGAAAGTGTTTTATTATTTGAAGGCAATGAAATAAGCTCTCAGATAACAGTACATAAAGTTAAATCATTGAACAAGAATTTGAAGGCAAAAACATGATCTACTTAAAGACATGTTGATAGACAGGGGATAACAACTTAAGTAGCCATATTTCATGTTGCTAATAATTTGTATTCACTTTGAGAAATTTTCTCATTTTCGACACTGTGTACTCCAAAAAAATAGTAATTCAAATTTGTATTTATAATTCACATAATTTTGTCCAGAAATCAGGAAAAGATAGCCCTGTCTGGCAAAACTACATGAAGCCAAATTTTTAAAGATGATGTATAGTCTGAAAATGAAACATTTTACTAGGAATAAATGATTTTATGTCAATAATGGCTTAAATCAAAGGAGTCAAATATATTGTGCTATTACAGGAAATATTATGTAGTGGCATGATAATGTGAACAACAATGTCATCAGTAATGATAACTAAAATATTCATGACTTATGGTGTTGGCTGTCATCCCTAAAATCTCATTTTTATCAAATTATGATGCTACTTACGATGTGTGACTGTTTTTATCTGTGTATTGTGTTCATGCCATAGGTTTTTAAAAGAGAAAAACACCTTACGTCCAAGAACAAGGTTTCACCTTGTGAGAATAGTTTAAAAAAGAGAATAATATAGAAGGGATGATAAGAAGAGGAGGATTTAGAATCAAGTTTTTTTATTGTTTTTTTGCATCAATAGGGATGACATTTACAATGCAATTGCACACAAATATACACACAGTACATTTGCAAATGACATATTAGCTATCTATAATATATAAAATGTGTGTGCATGTGTGTAAATATATACAAAATACAATTATATAATATATCTATTTTGAAATTGTTTTCATTCACGTCACTTCCTTATACCTCCCTTTTTACATATGATGAGGAAGAACAAAAACAAAACGTCAAATTTCAAAAGTCTCCATCTTTCATAATGACCTCACTGATCTGATGAAAGCAGTTTGTACCTTTACTATTTCATCTGGTGTTCACCGCTTGTTGCTATACCACAACTATAACGATAAAACGTCAGTGCCTTAGCCCTAGTGTCTACCAAGTCTGTACATATCTTCTATTTTATTCTCTTTTATATCATTATTATTATTCATACCAATGTTGTTATTATAATATTATACAAAACGTTGTTATTTTATATACAAAATAAATATACATTATGTAATTATTAAAAATGCCTTGTTTGTGTATTGCTTCTGTGAGTGTGAGTATCAGCATTTGTGTGTGGTTATACAATTTGTGGTTCTGAACCTAACAAAAAAAAAGCCAAGCAGCTGAGAATTGCTGGCTGCTTGTTGCAATGGAGCAAATAAATGACTCAAGATTATATTCCATTAAACAAGCCGCCTTCAATTAGTTACATGACTTGGCTTTGTTTATTTTGTATGCTTAGTTCTGAACTAACTCGTTTTTCTTTTGTGCAGTTTCATTAGTCATAAAATTTTAAATCCAAATTCATGGTTAGTGTGTACAGGAAGCATTTTGATATTAAAGACATTTAAATGTAAAGGTACAATCATTTTTCTATATAGTTCAGGAGCCAATCTGCCATGTATATCAAAAATGCTGTTAAATGTTCTTTGTGCAGTAAATTTTATCATGTTTTTGTTAATTACGAAAGAAATGATCCAGTGTTAGTTAAGGTCATTGTAAACTGACCTGGAGGTATTTGGTTCAAGCCCTGCTGACGACGTTTCAATTTGTTTTCCTTTGGCAAGAAAGGCTACCCTGTGTGCTGACTAGGACATTATGGATAGTTGACTTGGAATTTGATATCAGCCCAATTATATTTGAATTTGATATAAGACCAATCATAGTTTATAGCTTCCATGTTCAGCAGAATTTGGAATGTCAAGATTTTGGCATGAGCCCAATCATAGTGTATGTACCATGCTAAATAGAAACTGGAATGTCAGAAATTTGGTATAAGCACAATCATAGTTTATAATCCAAGCTGAGCATAAATTAGATTTTCAGGAATTTGGCATAAGCCGAATTATAATTTATATTACAAGCTCAGCAGAAATCGGAATGTCAGGAATTTGTTATAAGCCCGATCATGTTTTACATTCCAAGCTCAACAAAAATTAGAATGTTTGGAATTTGATTTAAGCCAAAACATACTTTATATTTCAAGCTCAACAGAAATTAGAATGTTAGGAATATGATATAAGCCCAAACATAGTTGATATTAAAAGCCCAGCAGAAATTGGAATGTTAAGAACATGATGATATAAGCCCAAACATAGTTGATATTACGAGCTCAACAGAAATTGGAATGTCAGGATCGTGGGCGGTTGGCGGGCGCTACTGGTGGGCCTACTTCTTTTCCTCTCACTTAGTCTAGTTGTATTATTTTTGTTTTCATCTTGCTTTTTCCCCTTTTACATCTACTTCTGTCTTTGTTTCTTTTGTCTC
>JAUEKT010290360.1:0-23195 GCA_031762655.1 Doris verrucosa | reverse complement strand
TAAATAAATAAATAAATAAATAAATAAATAAATAAATAAATAAATAAATAAATAAATAAATAAATAAATAAATAATTCAAATTTACCTTTCCTCCATCACGAAGTAAACAAAGTAACATTTAAAGCGTCTCTATTTTAATAGCTGACACACGCACAACCATAAGCGAATATTAAAAAGCGTCCGTCACTGCCCTGATGTACATAATAACTTCCAACTAGGCCTAGGTTTAGTAACACATTCACAGTCAATCCACAAAACGCAGCTTCAATCACCAATCGCGCTTGATAACGTGTGTTAAGAAAGGCAGCATGCAAGTTTCTATTGCATCAAAGTTAGAAAATATCAACACCAAAAAAAATAAACCCATCAACAAAATAAAAGAACCATCCGTAATATAAACACACAAAATCCACGATGGAATTTTCTAAATAGAACGACAGAGGGGGGAAAAGGAGTATTTCTTATAACCCGAAGAGCAAAAAAACAACAACAACCCAGTTGGTGTGAGAAGATAATGCACAGGATAAGGGCACAGGTTATGGGAGATGTGACAAGAGGGACATGTCCGGCGTAGGCTGATGGGATAAGCTATTGATCATTAAACTGTCTTGAGCTGTCCAAAGTGTGTAGATCGACCTACACGTTTGCGTTTGATTCACGTGTCATGCTTTATACCTATAGATCTATGACCGCCCAAGAAAGAGTTGTATCTTTATAGCATTGACACATGATTCTGACTTTCCCATGCCTCCTCCCTTTTACAACTTCCATCGACTACATCAATACTCGACCAAGCATGCGTTTATATTTATAAGGGTTTTATTTAGTTCTTACACTAAGCAATTCACGTAACTATGTACATCCCGCTTTATTGGCATATTTGTACGTGCGTTTATCGCATTTGACCTAGATATCGCAAAGGTTCACATTCCTCCAGATGTTCGGTTATCTTTCAATTGCAACACCGTACTTTACAAATTTAGCTACACATTGTGGTACGTGCTTTGTGATAATTTCCAGCACGCATTCCTTAAGCCCCCTTCTTCGCTACACTACATATAAAGGATCAAAAGCTTTTAAGATCAAAGATGGCCAAGTTGCCTTGTTTCTGAATGATATCAAGAAGGAATTAAACACCATGGAACGATAATATCATCAAAAACATATCAATCAATTTAGGGAGGTCTTTGTAAATAGAAATCTTTTAATTTCACATTTGTTGTATCAAGTGCACAATCGTGCCATGTTTTTACCGTTTTCTCATGCCAAAAGGGATGTGAGTTATTGTTGAAGAGCAACCCTTTATTTTAATATTTTAGCGCTTCTTCATAGAACGTATCTTACAGTATTGGAATAAACTTGGTTGGACGTCATCGCTGCACACTTACTAAAAATACTGATAGTCGTTAAAACAGAGAGCCCCAAACACAATAACCAAATTACATACAAAACTGACTTCATGACAGTAATCATCCATAAATTAACAGCTTCTGAAAATAATACCAATACTTTTAGTTGCTTTGTTTAGCGTGAATAAATGTATCATAATGCAGGCTTCCATCTAACACCCCGTCTGAATCCTCTTATTGCTTGTCATTCCCTTGTAAAACCTGCCTCTGCTTCATGTCTGAAATGTGGAATCTGAAAATCTTCGTTATTTTACACCACGGATCGAGGAAAAAAATAACCCAACCCAATAACAATAGTTTTTGAGAAGGCATTACAAAAACAAATCTATAAATGTGAAAGGGATAAGTACAGTTGTTATTTTTTTAAATAAGATATCTTGGATAAAAGTTATTCGACCATCATTTCAAAAAGCAAATACTTATTATTTTTTCATTGTGTTCCGTTTTTCTTTTAGAAGTGCTTTACAGTTCTCTGCTTCAACAATGGCACTCAAAACTTTTCTTTTCTCTTCTAGCTTTGAGCAACTGATGGAGGCAGCCACATCAAGATCATTGAGTATCCCTTTGGCTAGAAAGTCTATAATATTCTATGGTCAATTGATCAATGGAAAACTACCAGACGTACGGAAATATTGTACAAATGAAAACTAAGGACAAAATGAAGAAGAAAAAAAATGAACACACGACACATCCATGTTATATAAATCCACCCACTTCAATCTGTTGAATTGAAAGACAGGTGTTTCTTTTTCAAACACTAGCTTATAGACCATTCATTCTTAAAGTAAAAATAGAGAAATATAACACAAATTTAAACAAATAGATACAATCAATCAATCAATCAATCAATCAATCAATCAATCAATCAATCAATCAATCAATAAGAATAGGTCATGCAATCCACAGAAAACAACCTCAATTAATGTTTCACTTTCCACCTCGGAAATTAACACTGTATATTCAGAGAAGAAGAAATTATAGTTTTACTCTTATTGAAAGGTGTAATACAAAAACGAAATAAATAACTATAACATGCAAGTAAGTTGATTAGACCATTAATGCTTTTCAGATAGAAATTTTGAGAATGGCGACCTGACAGAAATAGAAAGGTACAAACAAGAACGACAAGAGAAATAATTCAGTAGAGGATTAAACGTTTACTTTTCGGATTGACAATAGCGTTACTATTTTTAATTTAGAACACCATGTCTTACTACTTGCTGAACAGAATTGATTTCCTGTACAATAAGCAAGCGCATTTTAAAGGCATGCAGGTTGCTTCGCTTACTCTGTCTCAAATTTCTAAAAGACATCTTCTTGTGTACTTTTTTATTTTTTACCTCTTCTTTGCTTTCTTCCATTTTTTCACGCACAGTTAGAAAAGTGTTGGAAAAGATGTATATAATTTATTGAGAATTACGTAAAAGACAGCAAAAAAACCAAAAACAAACAGCAACCCAAAACAAAGAAACCATAAAATAAAACATGCTGAGTCGAACCTGTAACCCAATTTGAAAAAAGAAAAAAACTCAAAAATATAAAAATAACAACATGTACCACCACGTTCAAGCATGCATAAAAGTCACCGAATAAATCGCTACTACCTGTTGCGTGAAAGATAAACTCCAGGAAGGGAGCTAATTGTGAAATAGCATTGATAAGCTGAGTTATCTTTCCCTTGAATAAAAACATTTTCTTTTAGGATCTTAAACAAAAAGGTGGGTTAGAATAAACGTTTTCACTCGTTCTAGGGGGTGGGTTGGTTTAAAAAATATAAATTATACCATATTATTTAAAGGAAAGAATATTGAAAAGCAATAATGACCCGAATGTCCCTTACGTTTTAATACATGTACACATATTACTTTTACTCTCAAAAAGGTGAAAGATGCAAGAGCTTCAGCTGAAAAGCTTCTCAAAACCAAAACCCAACACAAGAAACGGAAAATTGGTGCATACAACATCAACTATTACCATTATCATTATGTATGCTATTATTCACAGTATTATTCAAATAAAAGGGTGGATAATAAAAAGAAGATAAAACCAAAGAGATTATTCACAATTACTCACAAGAAAAAAGATTTACTATATGATTAATACATTATCCTACAGGATGTTACAAGTATTGTTGGAACACAGATTATCATCAATAAATATTTGCACTACATCAATAAAAGGGATTGTTTTAGTAAATCAATCAAGTCATTGAGTTATTGATTTAAATGACAGATACATCTCTCTTCCCTATTCCCTTAAAACACAAAATATTTCTATACAAATAAATGAGGCTTTATTAAATAATAAAAAAAACCCAAGAAAACTGGCCACATCCAAATTTTAAGAAAAACTTTCTTACCAGATTGAAAAAACGCCCCACAATTTCGGCGCATGCTATTAGTGAGCTTACCTTCTTCTTGTTTCTCTGTTACCAGAGTCAGATGTACTTTTGCTCCTTGATTTGAAGTAATCTTTGTATTTTCCCTCTGGTTCAGACCGATATCCAGAATCGTCCACTGACAAACGATGACAGACAAAAGCAAAATGATACTGAAATAAGCTTACTGGTTTCAAAAGCAACTGCGAGAAATAAGACATAATAAAAAAGAAAAAATGCACACAGACACCTAAATGTACACACATTAAAAGATTACAACAATATCTAGGCACAGGAAGATGATTTTAAAGTGAATTCATTCTTTAACTTTAGATTGTTTTTAAAGATGACACAAAATATCTTGGCAGGTAGAATCCCTTTTGAATTAAATACTTACTAAACATTGAAGATTTAAATTGAATATGAATACATCAATTTCCTTTTATACTTGTTTTAAACGACAGATTCCAGAAAACATTTAAGGACAATGATATGAATCAGGACTGGGATAAAGCAGACAGGTCTTTAAGCTTGGGTAAATGGCAAATCCATTGAAAGGGCTGCCAAATGGCTGGTTACAGGGAGTGGGCTTTGTTGTTGCTTTTCAACCTTGTCTTGATGAAGACCTTTAAGATTGTCAAAGAAAACCCCTATAAGAGAAATAAGTGATGTGCAATACACAAATCAGAAACAAAGTGTGTGTTTTTTTACCTTTAGATCTTGATTTACCATAGCTTGGCCTGTAAGGTTTGGTATCTGTGGATAGGGAAAAGTGTCTTTATATTTCAAAGTAGGCAACATAAAAGGTTCTAATATTCTTTGTTACTTACAACATGATATGAAAACAAAAGTCAAATTTTGGTGTGTCTTATTTTTTTGAGAGTCTCATCGTTTTTGTATAATTTAAGTTTGATTTTGGTTTTGTTGTGATTTTTTCGTAATGGGTTGGCATATTTAATTTGCTGTCTTCGTTTATGATGTCTTGAAAGACTCGCTCAGGAACACAAGAATTATCACAGATTCCTGTACAAGAGGCCTCATACGCATTTGGCAAGGAACATGTATGAAACAAAAAAAATCCTAGTGCTCATCAAAAGTAGGCATGATGTTCATAAAGAAATAAAAATGGAAATATTTAAGCTCTGCTCAGTTGGGTTTCTTACCTAAGCCTTCCTCTGACTTTGTATCGGACACATCATCAGGAAACATATATGTTGGCTTGTAGGAATTGGTTTCTGTAAAGAATAGAAAATTGTTCATAATGACCGCTGTGTTAAAAAATCTTTAAAATTAAATTTTCTGGCAGCAATCACCAATAACAAACTGAAGCAAAACTTTATTTCTCTTTCATTTGAATGAACAGAATCAAATCTGAAAATGTTTGAACAATACAATTTGCAAAAGTCACATATGACATCATTCACTTTAAGTGCAACTAAAACTTGAACTAAATTAGACAAGAAAGCATGGATGCTTCTTAACGTTGTTTTAATGGCAGCATATTTTACTTTTGGGAAGTGATTGATTGGTTAATATTATATCAACCAATGCGTACAAAAGCATCATGTGTTATACACAATAAATCATGACTTAAATTCAGTAACATGTGCAATTGCTTAAAATGCTTAAACTTTTCAAACTAAACACAACAAAGTTTGTCAAAGTTGTTGGGTGTTTTTCTTTTTAGATCCATGTTCCAACCAAGATAAGTATTAGAAAGTTTATAATATGCATAGACAATTTTTGTAGAAATCTTTCATACATGAAAAATTAGAAGCAGTGAAAGTTGAATATACTTGTTACAATTACTTTTTATAACCCTTGCAAGTTTCCATTCATAGATTTCATTATATGAGGCAGGAAATGAAGATATTAGTAGATTAATATGCGTACAGGCTTGGCTGTTAGAATGTTGGCTTATCATTTCTTGGACAGAAAGACATAAAGCTGTTATTTTCAAGACCAGTATTGAATATCTAGACATTCATTTTCACTCCTAAAAATGCATCCCTCTGGCTCACTCTTGCCTGTTTTCATTCAATGTTTCAACAAAGATCTTCATTTAACATTATATTCATGTTCAGTTACATCTTTCTTTCCCGAGAATAGTGATGCTTTCTTTCTTTTGTAGTAGACATCATAAGCAATTATAAAGACTAAGACGATTATTTCAAAACATTTCTGCATCTCACTTACAAAGAATAATGAAAAAATCAAAGAACTTTTCATTCAAATGTATTTTTGGAATGCTGCAACCAATTAAAAAGACAAAGATTTCATAGAGAGAAACATAATCTAGAGGCAGCTTATTGCATGGCATAAATGATTAGTGCACATTCACAAGACCATTCAGAAGTAGTGATTTTGCAGTAATTAAGAAAAGTAATTATTTTGTCATTTCATAGATTATTTACACCCTATAAAAAATATTGCAAACAATTTATTTTGCTCAAATAGAGAAATACCGGAGTAAGTCTTTAATCTCCATTCATACTTTTTGTGAGGAAAGAACACCATTAGAGGAGAAATCCCACCCTTCTTCAGTGAAAAATTGACAAGGTTTGAGTGCCACACCAAACAGAAGAGAGCCAAAATCCTTATGAATTACAAGGCTTCAATTTATCGACAGCCTAAATAAAATTCACTAGTAGAAATTACAGCTTGAAATACAGATTGAAGTCAATTATGTTAAAAGAAAAACTTTGACAACAGCTGCATGATATCTTTTTGTGGTACAGCACAACCCTTACTCTGACGAAAAGCAAGCATATTTCAATCAGAAGTAAACATTAATTACAAAACACACTTTCCCCAAAAATAAATGAAACAGAATAGTTCAGAATTTCTTCTGCATGATCAGATGCAGAAATAATAACATTAAGATTGTTTCCAAGCCAAGAACGTTGTCTTCAAAGAGAAGTTGAAAATATTGAATGATGGGTTACATGTTACAGTGAGAGAGAGCAAGCTTGTTTCCATTTCAACATGAGAAGAGTTACTCTTTATATATAATGTTTAAGACCATATTCCCAGAGAAAACATTTCATTTTATGAGAGAAATAAAGGTTAGGGAAGCCATGTCGCAATACAATTTGGATGTTTCATTAGTTATTACAGTAGCTTTGTTGTGATTGTCCTGCAAATTGGTGTAAAGAGCTTACCAAATTTCTTTACTGAAAAGTGAAATATCAGCCAGTGATTAGAATGGGATAAAAGATTTAAGCATGCAAAATTTTCATAAAGTTTTCATAGCAAAGGTACACAATATTAGCAAAGATATTATGTGGTAGCACAGCGTAAAGAACCTATGATTCTGTTTGCTCTTATTCTTATAGATTATAGTGCAATTTGAATTCGCAATATCAACCTTCATCTATACAAGACTGACATTATGATTATAATACATTATAACACTGTGACGAATTCTGGAAATTCCTATGGTCTTGTATCATGTTGGTTTAAGTGGATTCCTCGAGTAACATTATTTGCCATGCACTATTTCACAATTGCCATCTCCTAATAACAACAAGTTTGTTATTTAAAAATAAGATATTTCAGCAATAAGTTAAGTCATAACTGATATACCTCTCATACATTTTTATTATGTGATTTGTTGACGAAGAATGCTATCTTTTCCTTTCACTCAAAAGATTTTCTCATTACATTCTAAAGACTTAAAAGCACATTTATTACTTTATAGTATCTTAAGCTCTTGCACTGAGTTAAAGGTCATAGATGAAAACGTTTACATTTCGCCTTAGTCAAATTAAGACTTAATAAGCAGGCATGAGAACAGACATGATCAATTAGGAAGGGAAGGGTTGAGGAGTTAGAAGAACACGGATTAGACAAGGGTTCAGGTTTCCATTTATAAAACAGAGCAAAGAAAGGTTTGTATGGAATATTAAGTAGTAACAGTCATGGACAGAATTCTTAAGTGAGTGCCTGTGTAAGGCTAAAACTATATTAACGCCGGACACTCACGGTCAGCCCAGACCATCTTAGAGGGAAAAAGAATGTGCACTGCTTTTTTAGTAACGAAAGGTAACAAAAATGGTTTGGGCTACCATACTGGGGACGTCACAGGATGTCGGGCGTCAGTATGGTCACCCAAACCGTTTCTGTTACCTTTCATTACTAAAAAGACGGTGCACATTCTTTTTTCCCGAAGACGGTCTGGGCTGACCATCAGTGTCCGGCGTTAATATGGTTCTAGCCTAAGACCTATTACCCCATGAAGGATTTAAGTCAACACAGGGTGAATTGTGAGGAACCAGCAAGATAAAAAGAATTGGAAGGAGGGGGAAAATGAAGAAGGTTTGTAATTATTAGTGCCCTTAAGGACCCATTCCAAGCGGGCAAAATGAGTGAGAAATTAAAAGCTTTGAAAAGAACATATTACAAAAGGTAAATCAAACAGAAGAAGGAGATGTTCTGGTAGAAATAGTGTGGATCGTGTAGAGAAGTGACTCAAGGCATGGATAAAAAGGAGAGACAATAGGAAACGTAAAAAAAAGTGGAGGACTTGAAAGAGAAAAAGAAATAAATGCAAGAGGAAAAAGCCATAGACAATGATGGTATCAGTGTTGATGATCTACAATGAAGGCTTGTGGAATAATCAATCGTGATGCTGATGGCTACAGTATGGGAGGCACGGTGGCTGAGTGATTGGAGCATCAAACTGCTGACTGAGAGGCACTGGGTTCAAACCTCGTCCTCGACCATTGTATATTTTCATTGAGCAAGAAAATTAACTCCAATAACTTCACCCAACTCAGGTATAATGATTACCTGACTGTTAAAGGCAGCACTGTCTTTGTCTATAAGAATGTATCACGCCTAACAGGGTGCAAGACTAGTTATATCTGTGTTTTGTGTTGCTGTTGGCTGGGAGAGTAAGATAAAATTATAAAGCGCCTAGAGGCTAGGGCAATAGGTGCTATATAAATGAAAGTGGTCATTTTACTTTGTCTATGATGGTGATAAAGTTAAAGATACAATGGTGGTTAAATGCTCCATGAGAATCGGAACAAGAAGACGATGAAGAGAAAATAAGGCAACTACAGTAACTGAATAATTAATACCAACAGGAAAAGTTGGACAGAAAGGAGAGAGAAGACGAAAAGGAGAAGGAAGAGAAGAAGGATATGATCACGATGGAGTAAAAAGGAAAGAAAAGAGAGAAAGTACAATTGCTATCATAAATGCATGAAGAATCTTTTCCAGCACAAAACAATAATACAGACAGCATGATATATCAAGATTCCAAAACTGAACATGTGTTGATCAATTGAACATCAAGAAAATTTGTATTATGGCAGGCATGTTTTAGCATCCAAACCACCGAGACAGAGTATATACCTTGCCCATATATCAATAAATAAATAAATACGAGAAGGTCATATGGGATGAGATAGCTATCAAAGAAACTCAGAAAAGATTGATATTGATTTACATATGACTTATTTTGGTCCTCATGCAATTAATTTGAATTGCCAGATTTCTTAATTATAGCAGTTTGATTTTTAGGGAAATCTTAAATGAGAAATTGAAAATAATGTATGATAGGCTTTGTGTTAAATTAAATGATGGCATACATTTAGTTTTTTAAAAAAAAGAAAAGAAAATCAGACAGATTCATTTCTTATTAGAAATTATTACGAGTTCGTTAAAATGAAAATGAAAAGGCATCTTCGTCAGGCATTTCATTCTTCAATGTCTGCAAAAATTGACAAAATTGCATGAGGACAACTGTATCTTGTGGTGAAAAGCATTCCTTCCCTTGTCCTAACCCCCTCTTTTCAATCCTACTAAAGTAAATTAATTTTAGTATACAGCAGAACTTTCTATATTGTGCTCATGTGCACGGCCCATTACCTTCCTGTATTGACTCAAGTGAAACAATTGAAGATGCTGTTTTAGACGTTGTCCCTGAAACATGATTGCGTTTTGTCCACTATAAAATGTTGTCAAAATCAATCAACCATGACATCTCAAAACTCAATAGGAAACACATCCAGTTAGCATTACAAACACTGCACACAAACATGTTAAATGCATACTCCACAAAGATACTAAACAATTACATTTTGATCATAACAGCAAACAAAAAATAAATAATCAAGCAAAGGAAGAAAGTCGTAAATGACAGTAACTTCGTTTCTCATGATAAAAAAAAAGACAACTCCTGTTACAATTTCGATGATGTTTTCATCCTGGGTAGAAGTCTAGTATTGTAAAAATAAAGAGTAGGAAAGATTCTATTGCAGCTCTAAACACAAATGCAGCCATCACATCACACGCTGATAAATTAAAGTGAAAATGCAACAGTATCAGATTGGATTGGCTAGCATCTCTTTGGATGATCAGTACAAAATATAAGATTATTATATTCTGCTTTTAAACTTTTCTACATGTATGACCATCAAAATACTGCCTAAATAGATAATTCTTAGCACATCACGAAGATTTTTATTTAAAGGGGTGAAAGCTCCAGAGAGGGACATCATTTTTTGTTTTTTAATTCCAAAAGCACACCAAATCCAAACATTTACAAGAAGACAAAAATCATTTTTACCCTTCAAGCAAAAGGAAGAAGGAAAGCCCAAAAAATCTAAATTAAATTTAAAAAAACAAACAAAACAATTTGAATGTTATGCACATCAAATTCTAGTTACAGAGAAATAACATCTATCGCAACCAGAGTTTTTACAGTTGATTTCACTTTAAAAAAAAAAAAAGAAACAATTGCATAAATAAATCTTGAAATAGTTAAAGCTCAATGCTCACATTCAGGGTTTATAAATACTCATTCCTCACAACACAAAAACAAGTCAGTAAGTCTAAGGGGTTAAAGGTTTGTTTCTCCGCAGGCTTTGAAAACGGGGAGGGTGGGGAAGCTTTTTTTTTACACAACATTCTTTAGTTGCTTGCAGACAATGGGAAAACATGTGGGGTGGCTTAGGGGATGAAAGCATTCAAAGGTGAAAAGACAATGTGCACCTGCTTCGTCAAAAATGGAGTCAATCATGTCATTAATGCCGAGGTGATCTGTAAATAGGTATCATTACGAGAACTATGGAATGGTGTTCATGGAATATGTAACTTTTTGTTTTTATTGTTAAAAAAACAAAAAATCATTCAAATAACTCATAAATATTACTATAAATGTGTATCAAGAAGAAAAGCATCAGAGCTTCAAAATCTTGTTCTGTTATTTTATAAATGTATTATTATTTTATAAAATGACTTTAACGAAAAGTGACACATATTAAAAGGAAAAAATGACTTAAAGAACACCATTTTTTGTTTTAAAACACCCAAAGAAACTCAATGTATAAAGGATCAACTCTAGGACTTATTTGTCTTTTTAGAAATCTCTATTCAAGTTAAACAGAGTCATACATATTCTCTGTCATAGATTAACATTGTATTTTGTTAAAACTTTGTGAAGGAACAATTTGTGTACTCGTGGCAAACTGAACTTCATACATATATTGATGTGCAGATGTGTAACTTTGTAGTGTAGTTAGAACATAACAGTTTCACTTTACACTTTGGTTAATTAATAACAAATAAGAAGTGCTGTAGACACAAAGTCAGATTCTTATTGTGCTAACAATCAGATAACATGTCATTTGTTGTAATACCAATGAATGTCTTTTAATGAGTTCTTAAGGATAAGTATGTGAAAGCAGGAGAAATATGACAATACAAAGAAAACAAAGTAAAAATAGGTGGAAGACAGCTTCTTCACATAAAAAAAGAAGAATAAATAATGGGTACAATTCAAAGACATTCCCCATTTAAAATCAACTGTGGTGCAAATCAGCCCATGTTAAGTGTGTAAAGGCCTCAGGCTCAACACATCAAATCTCTATCTGCTTCACCAGCCTTAGCAGATTAAGCAACTCTTACACATCTGTCGCAAGGACAAATCAACGACTATAAGCCAAGCAATAGCAGGACCTCATCATTTAAAGTAGACCCTGAAACAATGGAGCTTGATTCTTTTATGAATATTATGATGAAATGAATTCCCACTAGTTTGTGTAAAATGTTAAAAACGATGTAAGGAATAATAAATAATGAGTTAAGTGTCAAGATCTCACCTTCTTTTCTATCCACACGATGAAGGCTCTTGTACATTTGGCGATACCAGTTGTGTTGGTTCTCTTCACCGACATTCTGAGAAGATTGAAATTTCAAAAGTTGAGTTAAAGGCTCTATAGTGACTGCGTCATACACAACATTTATGACGTGAACCGATGGAAATAACGATCAAACTGGGTGACTTGAAAAAATGTGTTCTCAGTCAAGAGCTTAAGCATTCGAAAATCATTATAGTCAATAGAGTTTTAGGCCAAAGTATCTATGAACATTTTTAATAGTCTTAAACCTTCAGAGAATTAAATCATTTTTCTGTCTGTAAATGACAAATTTTTTAACTTTTTTGTACGGTCATAAACCACAATGGATGCTGCAATCTTTTGTTTAGGGGCAAAAGTTTCAATAATGCACATGCCTTGTCTTGAGTAATGTTTTGATTTTTAAGAACGCACTATGATTCTTTTGTTGCATAAAGATTTTTCCTTTTCCCATTCTTGTTTGCTCAATGCTTCTTTTTGTTCATGTTCTACCATAGCTTTAGTTCAACTTTTCACCATATGAAATTTCTACCCTAACAGCTGGTAATTTTAGCAATGTCTTACGTGTAGGCCTTGAATTAGATCGCTTGTCATTAACCACTCTTATTTATTTATTTACATGTTTTTCATTTTCGTTTGCTCAATGCTTCTTTTTGTCTACATTCACCTCTTAACAATGTCTATGTCTGTAATAATGTATTGAAATTGCGATTCTTACAAATGTCGTCTTGTCAATGTTATCTGATGTAAGCAAAACAATGTTTCCTTTGGAAATATAAAAGTATTTCTTATCTTTTCTTGTATTATCTTATCTAAAATGTTCATTTCCATTAACACATTTAGGGAATGGCATCAATGATATTATAATACTTGGGTACATTACGCAAGATATATCATACAAGCTTAATACCTTCATACAGATTGTTGATTACCCACTGAAAAACACATTCCTCTGGTCTTCTCAGAAAAAGTGTACATCACAAAGGTGTAAAATACAAAGCATTGTAAAATTAAATGGCTGTCAACCAACCTTTCTGTTTGCAAGGGGAATACCCTCACTGTCTACAGGACCAATGCCGTCATACTTGACTGGTTTTTGCTCAACAATCTGTGTGGTATTTTCCGATGGCTGCTCAGATGGAGTTGTGTAGTAGGTCTCTGTGACCCTCTGATCTCCTGAGGTGGTTTCCTTGCTGCCAATGTACCGAGCTCCTTTTGGTATTTGCCCATCTGAAACAAAGAAATTGATTTAAAAAATTGAAACTCAGAAATTGGATTGGTTTCATTCTTTAGAAGCTTATTCATAATTTTGTTTTCTCAATTCAAAAAGAGAATGCTACACAAAATTGCTGAAAATGTAAAACATCCAGTTGATGGAAGAATAAGATTTCCTTTAATCAACATGTTGTCATGTAGAATTTTAAAGCATTAAACATTACCTCAAATACGTTGTAGAGGGATAAAAAAATTTATACTTAAGACTTCAAAAAGAAGCTAATTAATTCTTCTTTTAAAAAAACCCCCAAAAAACGCACTATAAAAAAATTCAATAAAAGATTACATTTGTAACAACTAGATCTAGTACTACTAGCGAGAGGGTTGGAAGGTAAAATATTGATAAGTAAGCCCGTGACAGACCCTTGAGTACAATAAATTCTGAAAATGAGGTGAAATGAGATTTGAAAGGAATATAAAGTCATCATAGAAAAAAGCAGAGAGAGATTTTTTCATCTAACGCAAAATACAAAAATGAAACGGAAGGGACTAGGTCATATATCACTGTGAATATTTAGCCTTTGTCTCTAACAAAGCCTTCCCACATTAGAATACGTCACTGAAGGTAAACAAGAATGAAGATAAAAGCCTTTAACAGAACATATGACAAAGACAATAATGGAACACTTTTATCCAGACTGTATTTTTGTTTGGAACCATGAAGAGGAAGAAGCATTATAGGAAATCAGCACAGGTGCAATCTTATAGTGCAAAAGTGAAAAATGATAATATTGTATGCAAGTCATTTCCACTTTGTTAAAATGCTACAAAATTCATGAACCACAGCAATCGGTCATTGTCATACACTCATGTGTTAAATAAAATGCATTCAGCCAAATTCAATCGGCTTTTGTTAGCTTGTTTGCTTTTTTTAAATTGAAATTTACCCCGTTAACCATGTGTGGTGATTTCAGGCTGATTAGTCGTCAGAAAATCAAACAAACCAAAAAAATTACATCAACAATGTCATTTATGTTTTGTTTTGCAAAACAACCAAGGATGACTTTAAAAAGTTAATATTTCTTCTGGATATTGGTCTAAGTATGGATATGAAAATGCGATCATTAGAAGTCATTCAATGCCACATCATGAAAACGAACACAAATGACCATAGTATGTCTAATCTACAATGCATGGATTAGAGGTCTATAACGATTGAGTTTCCGATGAGCTGTACATACCAACAATATCAAGTCCTAGCTCTAAATGTGACTAAATGCGGCCTTGCCCGCTTCTTCTTTCGGTCTCTTTTACATGGCTGCTACCATAAATCATACTTTTCCATGCAAGCTTTTCAACTCTTACTTAACTGCCTTATCCAAGATCCCTAGTAGCCACATAGAATACAATTCATCAATGTCCATTTCAGCCTTCCTTTTTCTTTTTCCTGTGACTTCCTCCCTTATCACTTCCATCTGTACTATTCTTTTCTCTATATAACTTTATTCAGTTCTTTGCACATCCCCAAATCAGTAAAGCCTGCCTATTAAAGGAAAGATACTACAAGAAAATTTTAACTGAGACCGTAGACATTTGTTAGCGAGTACCATTTTCAGGGCCATCAGACTTAAAGTTAAAGTGAAAGAAGTATGCCAGTGGTGAACAAGCTAAATGAGAAACTTGTGTAGAAAGAGTGCCAATTTCCCACTCTGCCTGTAGCGGAGGATGTCAAAAGTTGACAGCATGAAAATTCTTTGAAAGATTTTTATAACATCTGAGATCAGAGTGCAAGCTCCGATAATAACAGTACTTCAATATTGCAAGCACTTCTCATTCTTTCATTCCATATTATGTAAAATGTTGTGTTTGAAAAATCTTGAACCAGCATTATTTTCTCCCCTGATTTCATTTGGTATTCATTATCAGTCTTCTTTTTAGATATTGAAAAATATAGGGATTGAAAAGGGGAACAATTAAAAAAAAGAAATTTTAGCAACAAAACAAAAGTCAAAATCAAAGCAAATGTAAAAGAAACATATATAAAATTCCTGAATTATCTCCATGTGTATTTCAGAAAAAAAGAAAAAAAAACTCCAAAAAGAGACAAGAACAATCTTCTTTGGCAGTCCAATTGAGACCAATGACGTTTGAATAATATAAATTATAAGGACAGGTCAAAGCAACAGAAAACTCTCTCTTTAGGAACTTGTTATCTTCCATGAGGATCTATACAAACACCAAAGTACAATTACAATATAACAACTGGTATTTTATTATTTGCTATTATATTTTCTCAGTGGCCAACCATCATTTTCCAGCAAGGAAATACTTTGCTTTTGCGAATTCATTACTAAAGAATGCCATTAATCCTGACCAAGATGATGGTTAAAAATATGTGTATATATTGTAGAGCAAGTTAGTCAGAAGGTGTCATTAGCTCTACGATAGCTACAAAGGACAAGAAATTAACTAGTGGCACGTAATGTCGCAAGCAGACCAAGTGATGCAGTGTCAATTCTTACCGTCTTCTACTACAACCGGCTTGCCCACAAATTTCATATCTTTGAAATCTGGGGGAGCTTCAGCGTCTGAAATACGGCATGTAATTATGATACGTAATGTTCATTGTTCAACACAAATACTGAGGATCGAATCAAAGATATGTAAAACATGCAAAATATTGATGAGGCAGATATGAAGGGAAGTATAGTAGGAGTTTTACAGTCTTGGGTTTGAATACTGGTTTTGTTAACAAATTATTTATTGATTTATCTTAACCAAACATTTAATCATGCAAATATAACGAATAGTTAAGAACTCTGGGGAATAGGATGGAAATGGAAATCGCAAAATACAAAATATGACTTCCTGAAATGAAACGTAAACATTCAGTGGGATTGAACAATTCTTTCGTGTTCATTTGGGTAAATAATATTGAACTCATGGTGATTACAAAGTGTTCATGTTCAGTTGGGTAATTACTAATAAACTGATGATGATTACAAAGTGTTCATGTTCAGTTAGATAATTACTAATGAACTGATGGTGATTACAAAGTGTTCATGTTCAGTGGGGAAATTAATAATGAACTGATGGTGATTACAAAGTGTTATGATCGGCTTTTAATGTATTTCAGGGCGCTGTATGAATAACTCAGAGATTAAAATTGCAAGGTAACTGCAAAAGGCCATGTGATATATATCAAGGAACCAGACAAGCAAAATAAGAAATAAGCCTATGGAAAAGATCAGAAGACAAAACAAAACGATGAATTTTCGGGCGATCACCCTTCATCAACTACATAAAATCATTGCTTCTTTATTGCTGTTGAAGGGCGGACCACCCAAAATTTTTATTTTGTTTTGCTTTGTCTTCGTCATCATAGGACTATTTCTTATTTTGCTTGTCTGGTTTCTCTAGATGTATGAATAACTTTATAAAATAAGGTAAATCGATGGCTATATCAGTATCATTGGTTGAAAATTAGACAAATAAATCTTTTATAGTAAAAGATATAAAAAGACGCTATAAGAAGGCATTACAAGACATAATTATATTGTTAAAAAAGTTTTTATAAAGCTGATTTTCAATAATGATCATCATAATATCCTGTCACAGTGATTGAGAAAAAATAATGTCTAAGTGTTAGGTCAAAGCTTTAAGTACATACATTACTATTCTGTATATCATATTGTAATGTTTTATTTGCTCCTTCAAAAAGATAGGAAACCACTTTCTTTAAATTCAGGGAAGCTTGGAAATCAAAATCATGCAAATTGTCTTGTAAAATTTTCAAATAATAAGGAAATAATGTCCAATAATCATTTCGGGACGAAATTATAAACAAAGGAGTCTCTATTGTTAAAAGAGTTCTCTAAAATAATGGTCAAAGTCTTTAAAAAAAAATTCAAATGAAGAGAAAGAGATTTAGAAGATGAAGTAAAAAGAATTTATCACATGCAATATGATCGACATACAGAAAGTTGTTACTATTTCCTTATACAAGCATAACATTTTCAGTTATAAGAGAGTGAAAAGAGGTATTTCAAAAGGCCTCATACAGGCACTGAGATATTAAAGAAGATTGCATATTGTTTTAAAATAATTTTATAATTCATTTTTTTATTGACAATGAGAGGAAGCAAAGTCTGTAGGCTATAGTATGATGTATTGCATGCAACATAAACAGATAATAATTTTGGGTGGTTTTCGCAAAATATCCTGTACTCCCAATCTACAAGGGTTTGAAAGGGACCAAAGTGCCACTCTTTTTTTGGTCAGGTATTCAATCCTTTCTTGGGAACATCGGAGGGGAAGGGCAGATATTGGACTTAATGAAGATTTAGTGGAGAACACCAGGTTATGAGGTGAATTAGCAGGTTCCATTCACAGTGCAAGCAGATAATTGACACTCCTCATGTTGTTGCATTCATTGAGATATAAAAGGATAGATTCTATTATTCTTTGCTTTATCAGGAAAAAAAATGTCTCATTATTCCAAATCCTTATCCCACTAGAGCGCATTGAAAGCAGAGGGAAAGGGTTACTTTTGAATAGGAAGCCATAACAGCAAAGCATTAATCGTTGATCACTCAAATGAAAATCGAATCATCATATTATTATGTCTTCCCACTTTTGAATTTTCAGTAGAAGAGGAGAATAAAAAATAAAAAACAACCCAAAACAATAAAGCCCAATGAGGAGACTTTGAAAATCATCTTGGGACAAAACGTAATTGAAGGAGGATTTTTTATTCTTTCCAATCACTACACCCGCAAAACCAATATTTGTCTGCCTGTAACCAATCGGGCAAAAAAGAAAACAAAACCGAGATGGGAAAGCATGGTATTGGTCATGAATGTAAGTTGATTTGGGTGTGTGAGAAAGTGGTTTTGTTTTCAGTGCAGCTATTCGATACATGGTCTTGCCTTACCCTTGAAAACCTGGATATTAGCTTCCTACAATAATTTTATCTCTGAAAATTGACAGGATTGTGGATGAATAGTTTTTTTACATGGGACCCTATAATGAATTTTTTTTTTTTTTTTAATTCAGTCATGGCTTGTCGTTTAAGCTATTTCTAACAACACTGTTGTTTTATTTATTTTGAGAAAAATTAAGCCCATTAGCCATATACAATAATTTCAGGTAAACTTAAAGGATCTAGCAAGGTTAAAGAATATAAGAGAAAGAATTGAGAAAAGAAAAAAAAAGCAAGAAAGAACGAATTAGACCGCCATGCAGCGTCAACCATCTTTGGCACTTATAGTCAAATTGCTTTCCCTGCTTTGAAATTCTCTTCAATCAAACTTAGACCTAAATTCTGCTTGAGAAATAATTATGATGAGTGTTTATAAAGAACTAAGATCGATAATGATTAACCATAATTGAAAAGATGTTTGTTATAAGATATTGCTTTTAGGGGTCTGTTTCGTTTCCTTGTTTTGTTTTGTTGGGTTTTTTTTTGTTTCAAGAAAGAATGATGTTTGATGTAACCCCTCGTCTTTAAGCCAAGACTTTGAATAGTCATATTCAAGCAATACATACTGATGTATGCATTATCGTATAGACATACTCGAATATTAGATTGTAAGCTGTGTTTACCTGAGAAAAAAGCTCTATAGCTCCAACTGAAAAATACTAGCTTATTAAACTGAAGATAGCCAAGACTAATTCCCAACTGAATGGCATCGTGTAGGAGACATTGTTTGTTACACAGCAGAGGTAATGGGTTCAGGTCCCATTCAGGGTATTTTCTTTTTCTTTTTTTGGACAAAAAGGTTCACCCTGCTGGCTAACCTGGATATCATGGTCTACCCTTATTAAGTTGCATTGGGCTCAAGCCCTATGTTCCATTCTCTATGGAAATTTGACTGCCGGGCACATTGGGCCAGTTCAAAGGTGACTAATTTCTTTTATGTTGAATGTACATCATCCATTGTATTAAATGGAATAAAGAGAAGTGAATCCATAGAAAGAAAAGAAAAGTGGTGAGTGGATGAAAGAAGAAAAATGCGGCAACTTGCCATAATAATAGTGATACATTTCAATATGGTTTTATAATTCTCTTGGCTGCTTCACCCAGTGGGTGAAATGATTCCTGGATTTGTAATGCATAAATCAACATGCAAAGCAGGTGTCCTATACCAACAGCTGAAAAATCATTCAATTCTACACTTTCAAATCAGTATATTTCATCAATCATTTTATTTAAAAGATCATCTGAGTCATTTTTAAAGATGTTTCCCTTTTATATTTAACTAACTGCTAAATAAAGAAAGGCATCAACAGCTGTGAAATGCTCACTATCAGCTTAAAGTATTCTAGATTTTCTAGATTAACATTCTTATCCCATCCCACTTGCTTCTTAACTATTGTGAAGTATTTAAAATGAACCACTAATTATACACAGGCTTTAACAAGCCCATGGTATCAATTGTGATTAAAAAATACCTTGAAAAAATCGGTGCAAAATAATTCTTTTCTCTTGTGACACATTTAGCATTTATCAAATTTAACCTTTTAATGTACAATAAATACACAACATAACACAAAATGAGCCTTTGCTGGTGAAATGGAGATAAAGTCTCTCATGCACTGTACGGATGAGACAAATGTGGAGGGTCTTCACTCAAAAAGAAAATAAATGTCTGGGATGTGTGAACGAAATAAAACAGGGGCATGCTTTATTGACTGATTTACACAGAGTATCGGCAATATAACGTCTACCGTACCTCTGCTTTTCTGTAGCAAAGTGATGTAGGGGCTCTGGGTGGGGGGCAGGCGGCTGTCGTCAAGGTCACCGTCACCATTCATGAGGGACACACCATCGGTCGGATCTCCTGCCTGCGATGAAAACGTGGAGGAGGACGGCTGGAACACTGAGTCGGAAGACGAGTCCAGGGGGACGTACTTGGGCAGAGAATCGGATGACTCGGTCCGGGGCGGTGGTTTCCAGGCGTACGATTCTTCAGGAGCCGGTCCCTGTAAGAAGAAAATGGTAGCACTTGAGACATCGGCTTAATATTGATCAGGATGCTGATCGATAGCAGATTTGTAAAATTGTGGATGTATCCAATAGCCAAAGGGATATATATTGCCCTTAAAATATTATACTGACAATTTACTTTCTTGTTTCTGAATTGCAGAACAGACATGTCCAGATTATAAAACATATAAAAAGAGAAATAATTAAAATGAAATGCATCTTCACAAAAGCTTAACAGTATGCTTACTTTTTTTTTTTAGATTTTCCTGGTCAAGACTTTACTGAAGGTGTTTGTGTGTATTCAAGACTTTTGTAAAATTGAAATTCACAGCTAAACCCATACATATCAGTTTGGTTAGGTTTTAAAAACTTCATATCAAAGTCAATATTACGGCAATATGTGATTATGCTTTTGAAACTTTTTTGCTTTTAATTTGTAGTGCCATATTAAACACAGAAAATGAGGAGAATAGGACCAAATATTTAAAAAATAGAACCAATTGAAGCTTTTCCTTGACATCTTAATCTTTAAAGTATGTAACCATTCACAATCCTCTGCTGTGCAAATGTCATCAAATGGTTGATGTCATTAAATCACAGACAAACCAACCTTTGGCACAGTTTTTGGTGAGACAGACTTCTTGCTGGTGTCCAGACGGACTGGCTTGTACTCCTTTTTAGTTCCAGGAGCCGAACCTCCAGGAGTCCAGATTGGGGCCAAGTTCTTCAGCGATTTCTCTGGCGGGGAAAATTTAGACTCGCTTCCTTCAGTTTTGGAACGAGCGGGTAACGTTTGGGTGCCTTGAATCCAAGGCTCTGCAAAAGGCAACGGAAAACATAATCGTGATTGAATTGTCTTGATTATCAAAAGCATCACTTTTTTTCTTTTGGTGTTTGCAATAAGATTTACAATCTGTTTCTCTCTTCCTGTTTTTTTCTCTGTATTTTTCAATGGAACCTGGGTTGTTTGAGCTCACTGAAGAACCCTTGACAACAATATCTCTCTATGGCAGCGTAAGCCTCAGGTGACTGAGGCCAATTGCAGATCCCGTGGCTTAATTCCAAGGCAAACAGAGCAGCTTATAGTAGGCTACATTCAGGATGAGACATCTGTAGGTATCTCATAAGGAGGATTCAGTATTACATAAAACTGTCTTAATCATTCTAAATTCTTAATCTACATCCTATGTATTAGAAAATTATGAGTATTTTACATATGAAGCATATGAAGTAGCCATGGCATAAAAAAGACTTTTATTTTATCATGAAAGTTTTGATAATCTGTACCTTGACATACTGATCTGTTACACTTCCTTTCAAAGTGACTTGAGTTTCATTTTACCCATTTTATTTTGTATAGGATATAAGGTAATTTTATTTGTCTTCATGGGAAAAATTGTCCGAAATTACCGACAATCCATCATCTTTCAAAAACAAACTCATGTTATAGTTTGTTTTTGTGTTTCTTTTGTGTGTGTTTTTAGAAATATTGACAAATGGTATTATAAACTGCATTTGAAAGAGGATCAATAGAAATTATGTTGCTGGTAGTTTTGAATATGGATTTTTGTCAAAAATAAAAAACGCCAAAAAAGAGCTTACCAGACTTTTGTGGAGAATAGCTTTGACCGTGAAACTCGTGAGCTAAAGAGGATCCATTCATCTGATGATTGCTTGCAGGAGGATCTGGAGATAAAGGGCAATGCTTTGTGAGACCTTTGTCTGCATGAATAATTGAAATACCTACAATCTTAAATTTTCATATGAGTAATGTGACGACTTCTTTTTCTCCATCCTCTAGTTTACTCTTTCAGTAAATGTACTCTACTCACAAACTTCAGACTCAGGTTGAGCAAAATAGTTTATCAGGGGACATGCTTAAAAATGTGGCAAACAGTTAAATGTTCTTGATCATATATTGTATACATATTAAAGGGGAATCAGTTGAGCATATGAAACTGCATTGCATCGTAAGAACGAAGAAGATGTATGGGAATAGAAAGACAGAGTAAATAATAAAGGCGGGCACAAATTAAAAACGACCATCAGGTATTTTCCTTGAGAAAGAAAATTGACTCCAATTGCTTCACTCGACCCAGGTGTAAATGAGCTGGGGAGTAAAACCTGTAATAGACTAGCGTCCTGTCCAGGGGATGATCTTGTATCATCTGTTCCACTTAATGCTAAAGAAACTGGGATAAGCCCCAGGTCTTTAGGGCTGTCAAGGCCTCAAAGGAACTTAACTTTTACTTTACAAATTAAAAGAGAAAAAGGTGAAAAAATAAAGCAGGAAGTTCCTATCAAACAAGTTGAATTATCGTACAGATATACCACGGGGATTTACAATCAGACAGGAAATTATGAATAAAATTTCCCCGAGGGGCAGACACTGAAGGGTTCAACAAGTGCACAGTGCTGCATCTTGTTAGACTCAAGTACATCAATTCAGCCTCAAGTTGCCAAAAGGAGTGGTACAATCTGGCATACAGAGTGATGCCCCCCCCCCAAAAAAAAATAAGAAAAAAAATGCTAGTACATATGTATCAAATACCATTAAGCGTTATAAATGATGAGATAACAACAACTTCTTCAACTCAGTTCCCTTGATTGTGGTACATAATACCCGGTACATGCAATTTGCGCGCATCCTTTCATTTCAATGTGATCGATGAGTGGTTTGGCAGAGTAGGCTTAATATAAAATTGATCGTGGCTTTCTTTTGAGATCTGCCAACTTTCAAACTTGATCAGGGAATAAAATAATTGAAGCATACAGTGAGATAATAAGTGAGGGAAGGTATCTTAGAGGAAGGAGAGTGAAGAGAGTGAGGGAAACTAGGAGAGTGGGACAGAGAGAGGAACCAATTAGATAGAAGAGACAGAGAAAGGGGAGGTATAGTGTGAGAGGATGAAGAATGAGCAAACTGGGCGGGGGTTGGGGAAGAAGGGAGGGAGAGGGAGAGAAAGAGAGAGAGAGAGAGAGAGAGAGAGAGAGAGAGAGAGAGAGAGAGAGAGACGGAGAGACAGAGAGAGACAGAGAGACAGAGAGAGAGGCGGGG
>JAUEKT010290249.1:0-11401 GCA_031762655.1 Doris verrucosa | reverse complement strand
AAGACAATGCAAATTAGTCCGGGCAAGAGGCGAACACGGTAGGCCACCTCTCGGCCACAAATGCGCTAGCTTAATCATCTACCATGCCGCATCTCCTCTGTAAAATGTATTATGGAGGACTTGTGTCCTTTAATCGTTTTGCATTGTTGGCAGTTATGCATGCATAAATAGATATTTTTTGTCTACATTTTTAAGCTAGCAATATATTAATGTCATGAAGACACGATGGCCGAATGGTCTGGGCATTGGTTTGCAGACCGAGAGGTGCAGGGTTCGAATCCTATCCGTGACCATCGTGTCTTTTCTTTGAGCGAGAAAATTTATTGCAACCTCTTCGTTTGACTCAGGTGTAAATGAGCACCGGCAACGGCGGGAGAGTAAACCTGCGATAGACTAGCGGCCTGTCCAGGAGATGTTCTTGCATCACCTGTTGCGCTGAACGCTACAGAAACCGGGATATAAGCGTCTGCTCTTTGGGTCTGTCAAGGCTTAGAAGGAACGTTACTTACTTTACTATATAATGTCATAATCACATCTTGGTGCTCTACGCTAATAACGGTTCGGCCTTGTACAAGACGGGTCCAGGAAAAGCTGCGACGGAGATACCAGATATCTGTACGTGTACTTGTTTCATTATTCACTTCTCGTGGGACTATATGCTGACCGATCGCAGACCTGTTTTAACGTCAGTGCGGTGGTTCCTTGGTTTAAGCGTCCCACTGCTGACCGATAGGCACCTGGTTCGATTCTCACAGCAAACATTATGTCTTTTCTTTGAATGAAAAAAACACCACCAACAACAAACGCCAATGGCCTCATCCCAGTCAGATGAAGATAAGTACCCAAAAATATAAAGGGAAAGATTTTTGTTATGTTGCTAGTAAGAGAGATATAAATGAGGACGCAGATGGAGATTTGTCAGATTGCTAATCATAAGAGAGAGAGAGAGAGAGAGAGAGAGAGAGAGAGAGAGAGAGAGAGAGAGAGAGAGAGAGAGAGAGAGAATATAAAAGCTGGAGAAAAATCTAAGACAAGGAAAGTTGACGGAAGGGAAAGTGACAGAGATGCCAACTACAGAGGAGCCAAATGAGGGACAAATGTGGAAATGTGGAGATTTGGAGGGACAAGTGGAGAAACAGAGGGACATATTCTACCAAACTTGCAGCCACAACCATTTTCCACTATGCAAATGGTGAAAATAGATAGTTATGTTCAACAAATATCACACTTAGTTACTGAAGAGTAAATTCTTCATACAATTTGATTGAACGGCATGGATATTTGAAAAAATAAATGGAGGGACAACTGATATTTAGGAGGGACAAATGCTGTTTTTGAGTGAATTCGAGGGACTGTCCCTCCAAATGAGGGACAGCAGTTGGCATCTCTGTATAACTGATACACAGTTATAACCTATAGTTTTAATACATTTCCGACACCCTAAATTGAAAAAAAAAAAAAAAAAAAAAAAAGCTTTCAAACATTGTTCTTTTTATACTCAAGGATGTTACCTCGCTCAAGTTTAGTCCGATGCATTGAGAAAACGTTCACTTTCCATACTCCCTTATCAACACTAAAATCAGTATTTCTTGTAAGAAAATCAGTAAAAGGGCAATTTTAATTCAAAGAAGACAAAAATAGAAAATGAGGATGACAATGATTGACTAACTCACTATGGGTGGCAGGTGAAGGTACATATTGAAGGGCTTATGTCTAAGTGTACAAATTAAACAAAGCCCTGCAGCCAAGAATTAAAGGCGCATTGTTGTGGAATGGAGCAAATACATTTGGTTCGAGATTATCTTCTATGATAACAATACGCCTTCAATTAGTAGCTGACTTCTGGGCTCCCTGGTTTGTGTTCACACGTACTTGACGTCCCTGCGGTCGCCGTAGCCTGGCCTGTCCGGAGGTCCGCTGTTCATGTCCATGCCCCCACGGGAAGCCCACGCACCGCCGGGCCCTGGGGGGCCGTTGCTCACCTGAAAGGGACCCTCATACATTCCGCCCGGGAAACCACCACCATCATCCCTGGGGAAAGACAAAAGTGTCGTTAGAGATGCTGATGATGATAATAAGATTTATTAACATAACAATGTAAATGCATCGAAAAACTCAGCTTTCTTTACAATCTCCTCCCTGACTCTGCCAGAACAATCCATACACTCAATCTCAAACTTGCTCTCCATATAACACTCACCCCGACTTTCCATTCCTCTGTCTCTGTCTGTCTCTCTCTTTCTAAGTACATGAACACTCGATCAAGCGTTACACCCATCATCAACTATATCCAGATTTTGGATCATCTGTCATTAATCCATATGAATATTGGAAAAACCATCTAAGAAAAGTAACAACTTTCACTATTACAGTAGCATTACTGATACCAACATTGTCCTAGATGTTAATAAAGAAAGAAATCTATGATGGGACTAGCTGAACCTTCTTTTCCCCTTTCAAATGAATATCATTATGAGCTTGGATTTAGATTCAAGGCTTGGGATAACATATTTTAAAAAGTGTCCTCTTTCACTAAATTTTCACTTCTTAAATTGACCGACAGGAAATTCAAGACATTCCTGAGAACCCTGAGTTATCTATAAAAAAAAAAAAAATAAATAAATAATTAAAAAATATAAAAAAAGTAAAAACAATAACAATAATAGTAACAATAATTAAAAAAGAAAAATTACTTAAATAAAAAAAATAATAACAAAAATAATAAAAACACTACTACTACTACTACTAGTACTACTACTAATAATAATCAAAATGATAATGATAATAATAAAACTGTGTGATCAATCTGGGGCGGGTTACACTATTTGTTCCTTTGCAAATTGACCCCATCCACCACTACAGTGATCTCAGCGGGAAAGGATATAACATAAAGGAAGCTTCAGTTTATAACGTCACAAAACTCCTTCTAAATGGTGACTTTGATAACATTCCCTGATGTTCACCTTGCCAGAGATCTCCACCCTTCCTGAGGCCAGGGTTTATCTCAGAGAGGTGACAAATCCACCAGCTATGGCACATTCAGGAACTCCAGAGCCTGACTGTTTGTTTCTTCCTTAGCAATTCACCCAATTGACCCTTTGCTTAAATGAGACGGCCACAGCCAGGTGAAACATTAGAAAGTTGACAAGAAAATTCCATAACAGACAAAGAAAGAGTACAACTACCAAGAGTGCCTGAATATTTAAAGGAAATCGCCCGATAAATCACCATTCATTTGGACAATTTCAACATAGGAACTTAATCAACCTACCAAATAATGTATTTCCCCGCAAATGAACGACTTTTAATATGAAAGATGCAAATATGTCTGTTTCAGACTATTAAGTTCACCCCATCAAATACTTCCAGTCGTCTCCAAGCAATGTAACACAAACAAAAGCACTCAGCTATAAAATAGTTCAGTCATACGCGCAACTGACCAGTCTCGTCTCATCCTTTTGGCTGGCACAGGGTTTGAGTCGTAGCGCCCTGGGCTGTAGCGGTCTCTCCGCCTGTCATCGTAGTTCCTTGAATACATGTCTGGACGAGAGTACATGTCCCGTCTGTCTCGCATGCCACTCCCACGTCCTGACCAGCCTTCCCGTGACCTCATCGGTTGTCTGAGAAAAAAACAACAACCAACGGGTGAATGCAAAAACAGGCACCCCACCCCTCCCATAATAAGCATAAATGAAAGGCAGTCAATTCAATAATCAATTCAAATTTAAATCAATTTAGATATTATTTCTAAATTTATTTAACAGATCAAGACTATCTATCGGTTCAAAAAAAGAAAAGAAAATCTTTTTTTTTCGTTCTCTAGGACTACACCATTGACTGAGCTTTAAGGCGTGTAAAATGACTTTTTCTGACATATCATGTCTGTGAGCATGTTGGCCATCGATGTATTTCAACTCAAAAATACAATGCAGGGCTTAACTGTAACTTTTTTTTCCACTTGCCCAGTCGGGCAAGTGCAAGAAAAAACCACTTGCCCGAACATACTTTTGACTTGCCCAAAAAACCACATGTTTAGTAAATCCACCGTACATAGGAAATAGCACTCAAGTGTTGTACCATACTCTTTCATAGGTTATTGGCTTGCTTCTGGTTCACTCTTCATCGAACACGCAAACAGTCTTATAACTCTTTCTACACAACTTTGTCTCTGGCTTGTCAATATTTCTACTTGCCCAGCCGGGCAAGTTGAAGACTAACTTGGCTTGCCCGACATGGGGTTAACTTGCCCCGGGCTGTCGGGCATTGCTTACTGTTAAGCCCTGCAATGTGTCTCATAACATTCTTGGCCAATTTTTTTATTATCATCAAAAAGAAAGCTAAATGTTTTGAAATTCTGCGATTTAATGGATCGTCCGATCTCTTGACAGTATAAATACTGGTAGCTGGGAATGGAAAAGTCTGTGTATAACATGCCGCCATGCACGCCTCACAACAGAACAAAGAAACTGAGTCATCGGACGCCTTGAAGCTGGTCGAAATCAGACTACTGCTTCTGTTCATTTCAATGTGTTGCCATCCACAATAGCCTGTCCATGGAAGTAATATCAGACGCCATTCAATACAGAATGACAGACCAATGACTGGAAGGGAAGTCCAAAAGTAACATCATCAGCTGATGACCAGTTTATCAGGGTTTCGGCTCCTGCGGGATAGTTGTTTTTTTTTATGATGATGTCCACTGTGCAAGCCATGCGGCCAATTCAAGACATGTGCTCACTTATCGGCACCATTGGCAGAGGATGTCATTTGCCTAAATCCAATTAAACATGTTTGGGATGTACTGGACAGGTGTGTGAGAATGAGAATTATCACCCCTGTGAAGCTACAAGAGGAGTGGAGAGCTACTTATGCACAGATGCTCGGACCATCTCATACCATCTCCACGCCAAGAAGGCGTCAAAGTGTACCAGATCGTCATGACATTGAATGTCAGATGCCACTCTTCAAAAGGTTAATTCCTGTTACCATTCTTGTTATTACAATTTCAATTTCAAGCATTCTTGCAGAAACTACCTCTCCGTTGTCACACCATCTCCGAGCCAAGAAGGCGTCAACCTGTACCAGATCGTCATGACATTGAATGTCAGATGCCACTCTTTAAAAGGTTAACTCCCGTTACCATTCTTGTCATTACATTTTCAAATTTCAAGCATTCTTGCAGAAACTACCTCTCCGTTGCCATACCATCTCCACGCCAAGAAGGCGTCAACTTGTACCAGATTGTCATGACATTGAATGTCAGATGCCACTCTTCAAAAGGTTAACTCCCGTTATCATTCTAATTCTTGTCATTACATTTTCAAATTTCAAGTATTCTTGCAGAAATTATCTCTACTGTTGCACACTTTTTAATGCTTTACTGCAATTTTATGTATTTGGTAACCGCTTGAAACCATTGCTAAAAAAAAATAAATGTGCTTCTCTTTTTAAGCTTTAATTTTTAGAGGTTATGGTTTGTTTTTGTTGGATTTTTGTTGTTGTCATTTCCAGTTTTACGGCATTTTCAACTTAAGAATTTGAAGACATTTTTGAAAACTTTTCTACCAAAAAAGTTGCAAAATGCACCCAATTTGTGCTAAAAAAGGGTATTACGTATTTTCAAAATAAAGAAAAAATGAGTAGAAATAACTTTAATATAGTTCTTCACAATCTATTATTTAGTATGCCTCATATGGTTCTATACAAACGTAAAGCAAGATACTTGTCTCTAAAAGTTATTTATTGAGTGTAGAGGAAAGAGTTAGATGTGTTTAAAAACAGCCATGGTCGTCTTCACACCAATGACAGACATGCAGAAGGCAATCCTTCCTCCCAGGAAATTTGAAAGAGCACAAACAAGGCAATTAAAAACCATAACAATCATCTATTCTGTCTTGTCACACATAAATATTGCAACTATTTAAAACAAAAATTTGATATGGAAAACAAAAAACGAAATGAGAGAATAAAGTAATGCCTGTTATATTTTCAACCCACATGGATCCACTTCAAAAATCAAAACAAATGCATAAAAAGGATTTTTTTTTTTTAAATTATTTCAATAACCAATGCATTTACCCCTTGTTATTTGGCTCTTTTTGAACATCAGAAAGTGACCTTCGATATAATTTCAACGCATTACATAATGAATAAAAAGAAAGAAAAACACAAATGCAATGAAATAAAAACAGTAAAAGGAAAACTAAATCGCCAAATCTCATCTGAAAAAGAGGTGTCAACTGGAAAAGAGAAGTTCAAACAAGATCTAATTTACAAAATAGCAGGAACAACAATCGACCCAGAGGGACAACTTAAAGTAAAAATCAGAATCAAAAAGGCCATTGTAGAATACACGGCCATTTTCAATAAGTTATTAAAGGGGATGAAAAAAAATAAAAAGAAAGAACCGTCAACAGAAAGCAACAATATAACACATTGTCCTACTTTCCTTTCTGGCATTGAAACTTGGCCCTCAGACTGTTGGGAGAACAGTCAAGGAATATAAATAAATGAAAGGAATTGTCTGAGAAAGATAGCGGGGAAAACTGCAGTCAAAATCTTAAGCAAAATAAATCATGCAGGATCTGATTAAAAGAGATGGCTCAGGCTCAGAAATTTAGTTGGCTTGGACACATAAATACATATATAGAATGAGTTCTAACACGCTTCATCCCAGTATCACCTCAGGTAAAACGTATTGGCAGACCCTAAAGAAAATCGGAAGACAAGTACTTCCTTAGAGCAAGGAAAGTACCTTTATGGTGGAAAGCAGAGATGCCAACCAGAGGAGCCAAAAGAGGGACAAGTGTGGAGATTTGGAGGGACAAGTGAAGAAAAAGAGGGACATACTCTACCAAACTTGTAGCCACAACCTTTACCCACTATGCAAATGGTGAAAACAGATAGTTATGTCCAACAAATGGAACACTTAGTCACTGAAGAGTAAATTCTTCATACAATTTGATTGAAGAGCATGTATTTTGGAAAGAAAAAAATGGAGGGACAACTGATATTTAGGAGGGACAAATGCTGTTTTTGAGTTATTTCGAGGGACTGTCCCTCCAAATGAGGGACAGTTGGCATCTCTGGGAGAGAAACATTCATGAAGAATAAACATGGAGCACAAGAGCATAAAAATCTCTTCCATTACTGTTCATAAAAGAAATTCATTTGATTTAAATTCAATGACGAACAGAAGCCGTGAAACAAGATGAACAATCGACAGCATCATGTGTTCTATATGCATGATTAGGACAGTTTGTTGTACTGTAAGTTATCTTTGTCTGTTGTTGTATGCCAACTTCTCAATAACATTAAATCAAGACTTTGATGAGTATACTTTACAAAGATGCCAACCTTTTCTGAGTGAGAAAATATAAAGGGCACGTGGGGAAAACAAATCAGTTAAAGCTGCTTTTTCTCTTTTACTTTTTCTCGTATTTCATCAACTAGATTTCTAGAGTGTAAACAAGAGCTTTTTAGGTTTACAACACATGCAGACAAAATGCCCTGAAATAGTCCTGGAACTAGGTACTGACTGATTTAGAAGTATTCATTCACATTTATCATGAAATAAAAAAACAAGACTTTTGGTAAAAGAGCTGACAAACTGGAATCAAAGCTAAATCTTTCGCAATATTCCCTAAGTGATCCCGGCAGCATGAGAACATGAGAAATGTCTATTGTCAAACAGCATTCATGAGGATTGCCAATTGTGGGAGTAAAACATGTTAAATTGGGCAAGGACACGCCACGGTTATTGACTCTGAACGTGGTGTGGCACCATGTAGGCCCACCCCACAAACGGAAAAGGAACAAGACTACATATGGATACTCACGAACTGCCGTGCCAGCCGCGCCTGAAAAATGACAGATGTGAGACGCATTACGTGGCTGACCGCTGGCAGCAGATATGAGAGTCATGGCAAACAGGGGAATGGAGCAGGGAATGGCTTTGGGCACAGCACTGACTTTACCATAAAATGAACACAGCATTGCAATGTATGTAAAGTGAGATGTGTCGTCTCCACAACATGTATCTTACTGAATGTTTATTTATGCAAAAAGGCATGTACTATAGAATTTCTAGAAAAAGCATATTTTGAAATCATCAAAGCATTGTTGAATCAAAATGTTTATTCCTTGATGCCGATATACCTGATTTCTTACACCATAACCCTAGGATTTAAAGGACTGCACGGGAACAGGCGTAAACTGAAAAAGAATAAATTATAAATACTCCCCTAACAGAAATCATCAAATCAAGTTTTTGGGGGGAGGGAAAAAAAACCAACACAAAAAAAAAACTCCCAGCATTTCGTAAGCATAAGCATTAGACAACTAAATCTCTTTCCTCGCTGTGTACCTCACAGCTTCCATTTGCAGCATCCGAAAAACATTATATACTGATGAAACACTCTTTAAACGGCCCATTTAGTTTCTTCTTACTTTATATAAGTTACGCAGAAAAAAACCCAAAACAAAAATGAAAAAAAAAACAACTCATCAAGCACGCTACGCAGACCCTCAGGACTTTCAACAAAAAGTGATGAAGCACCGAAGAGATATGGATAAACCAGTCAACACTGACAAAATTAATTTCTTAACAATATCCTTCAAAAGGCTACACGAAAATAAAAATAAGAGAAGAAATGCTACTTACTGGCCACCACGACCGGAAGGTCTCCTGAAAAATAAACAGCAGTAATTTAGTAAGGTAGTTTTGAGCACATCCTATAAGGGTTTATAAAAATTCCAAAATAATAAAAAATAACACAATTATAACAATAGTACCTAAATACTTTTTAACCAATATCATAACATAATTATATCATACTTTACCAAATCCCTGATGCCAGGGCTATATTATTGAGTACGTCAAGCACGGCAATTTCAGTCAAAAGTTTTTTTTCCGTTCTTGCTGGAACAAATTTTCATCATCCTGTCTATGCAAAGTCAAAGCTTTGATTTTGACAGGAAAGCAAAATGGTACATATTTCATTATGACTAAGACATCTAACAAAAGGAAAGAGGATAATCTATCTCTTTGAAGTCACGCTTCTTCACAGTTCGGTTTTGATAGGGTGTGCAATTATTTTTTGTTAAACTCAAAACATTTCCACAGTTTTCCTTCCACCACACTTATAAAACTATTCTTATCATATGTTGATACTTGTAGCTGACACATTCTATTTTGGAGTGCTTACAATATTTTACTTTTGAAAGGCTTCAAAGTTAAAAATTGAGCAACAAAAAAAATTAAAAATAAAAAAAATAAAAAGGTCTGCATCTCTGACTTTGCATATCTACATTTTCCTTCTTTTGAATGACAGGTTCTTAAAAAGTTGCGACTGTTCTGCTAGACATAACCCAATCATGACTAAATGCAAATAGAATTTTTAATCTATTTCTTCAAATATAAAGTGTTCAATAAAAGAATATATGCACAAAATTCCAAGACGGTAGCCGTTTCCATGGCAAGCAGAATTTTTTTTTTTTTTTACAAAACCAACAATATAAATAAAGTAGGTCTAACCAATTAAATCATGTTATCAGACGTTTAAGGAGTATTTTAACATCTAATGGATAGTTCATATCACTTACACTGTATGCACAAAGTAATCTATTTAGATCCATATTTAAAGGTTTCTTGTTGTATCTAAACACTAAGAGAGGATGCAAGAGGCTCCCTTGTTGTCTTCTAAACTTCTTGCATCCCTTCAGCATATCTTCTCCAGGTGCCAGGCCTCCAATCGGGTAATTTAGTTTTGAATCCATTAAGGACTTAAGAGTCTAAGGGGACACGACTGCCCTTGATTCTGTTCAGTTTTTCTTTACCATGCTGAATATTCTTTCTAAATCATCGTCATCTTTGTCTTCTAAAGTCTTAAAGCACACTTTGATGTAAAAACAAAAAGCCATCCATATTGGATAAGATTACATCTACCGATACTCTACTTGATCTAGATAAGATAATTAAAAGTATTAAACACAAATCACGCTTTTAAAAGAAATTCCGATACAATCTGTTTTAAGGTCTCTTTATAACCTCTTTGGTGAAGGCTTAGAACCTGGGCTAGCCTAAAACTCATTTCCGGTATTAGTGGACTGACTTCCGTCCAAGTTACCATTCACCCATTAAATAGCATCTGAGTGACAAAAATTCCCGTTGACATCAAGTTTTTTAAAATAAAAATAAAAAACAAATGTCAAATTCGAGGAGGTGGCAGGTCTGCATAAAATATCACAGGTAATTCTTTTTTGGTTCCTTAGTGACATTACATTGATGTACCTGGAAGAATGTCCCCAGCAGGTTTTACCATCTCAAACCCCTCTAGACCTTCATTATTCACAAATAAATTGCCATCCAATATTGTGTGGAGACACATGACACAAAGCTCATCTCCTGCAATGATTCCATTTCAAATTTCTAGCTATAAGAAAAATTACTCTATCCTTCATCTGTACCTAGAGTTACACATAAAGTTGGGACTTTTCCTACTGGTGCCAGTACTGTAACCACATATATTCTCTCCTTAAGATTAGATGTAGCTGTAACAGGAGGATTGCTCATTTCCGCAGATCAGCATAAAAGTATCAACACTGATGAAAATTAATTCCTTTCCTAGTGGCAACTTTGCAGCACTGATCCCGACCATTATTCTAATAAAGAAAACATTCCTTATTCAATATAAACAATAACGTACCTTTAGAAGCATATAAAATTATAAAGCAATTTAGAATCAACTCATCGAAAGAATCTGTTTTTCGTGCTTATGTTACTTCATTGCTTTTGATAGGAATCTCAAACACTGAAGTTCGGTTTCTTATTTTAAAGTAAAAAACATTAGAAAATGTAACCTGTAGAATCAAATGTTGTTCAAGAATCGCAAACTGATGAAAGAGACTTGAACTTTGAGCAACTGGTATTATTAACAAGCAGGCAAATAAAAGAAAAGATAAAAAGACCAGCTCACCTATCATCCCAGTTGTCCCTTCGCCGGTCATCACTACGCCTATCATAGTCATTTCGTTCACGTCGGAACTTGTCACGGCCTTTCTTGCGATCAAATTCGTCATCACTGTCAGCCATTATGTCAGATATTTTTTAACTCCTGAAAGGAAGTGTTATTATAATTAGATGGGACAATCAAAATGAGTACTAAATAAAGATTTAAAAAAAAAAAAAGTAAAGAAACAGAAATACTCTTTCAATAAAGGAAACTTATTCACCTTCCACCATTACTGAGGTGACTCAACAATGACATTTTCTTTGGGTCCCCTCAGTACTTCACTAGTCACTAGGCTAACAATGGAGAAAGATCCATCTAAATCCCTGTATTGTCCGGCGTGCCACAAGGATCAGTCTTTGGTCCCTGTCTCTTCCTGGCTTACATAAATG
>JAUEKT010290138.1:0-11403 GCA_031762655.1 Doris verrucosa | reverse complement strand
CTGCCTTATTTCTCTTTCAACTGTTCTCCTCCATGTTTATGTCTCTGTGGTGTCCATCTCAAATCTACATAAGCAGCTATTTATACGTAATTTTGAAATACATGTTTTGGCTTCTATGTTTACAGTTTGTGGCTTCTTGGTGATGACAAACTCAACGTCCGTGAGAAGGCAGAAATGAGGAGGAGATGCCTTATGCTTCTCATGTACTTGCTGAGGTCCCCGTTTTATGACAACTACACAAAGTGAGTCTCTTCTTATTGATCCATTTGTTATTGGGAAAGGCAGACATTATCATTAGATGACAGAATTAAAGCTTATTTTTACTAATTTTTTTTGTTGTGATTTCGTAACTATTTTGTCAATAGGTATGTCAGTTGTAAATTATCTGAGCTGTCTTAAGAGTAATGTCGCATCATTTATCTCATGCTTTTCAAGTACTTGACTTTCCAGTCTTTAGTTAGTTTATTAAAATTAATTATTGCATGCACTAATGCCTACTGACTTGGTAGTAATGTCTGCAGACAAGTTCTTTTGTTCTCTACCTAATCCTCGTAGTTTCTTTCTTTCTCCTTATTTACAACCATTTTCATCAGATGCTAAATACAGATAGGCTGTGGGGATTTGGGTGAAATGATGAGGTTTTTTATTTGAATTCTAACACACATATGGTCTGCTGTAGTGTATCTTCTTTCATCAATACGCTTTTCTTCTCTGGGCCTCGATGCAAATAGAATTGACCGCTTTTGCTCAGAGGTTAAAATCATAATTATCAAATTATTGTTCTTTTTTATTCTTACCCTTTTATGTTTCCTTTGCAGATCGAGATTGCTCTCTATTCTTCGAGGTTTATCTGAACATGTTCCCTTGGTGAGATTACTTTTAGGTAGGTGCAACTTTTATAGTGACACTGACTTACTACAGTAGTGCTCATCTACAGCGGCACCCGCTACAGCGGGAACATCCCTACAGCGGGACCTTTCCAGAATCCCCGTTTTATTCTCTATATAAACTCAATTACCTGTGCATGGATGTAACGGGACAATTTCTGACCAGGAAAAGCCCGAACATGGATACAGCGGGAGAGATTGAACGAGCTCCAAGTTATTTTGGGCGTAATAAACTTTGGCTAAGACATCGTATTCTGTGTTAATTGTTAATTAGCACCACGGACCATTCCTGTGACCAGCGGGGTTTGGGCCAGTGTGCTTGTGGGGGCGGGGGTAAGATACTTTCGCTCAAACTAAGACTAAAACAGCTGGCTGGCAGTCAGCTTTAGGCCCACTGAAAACTCCTAATCTAACTAGCACTTGGCACCGGTACCATGCTGGCAGCAAAGAGGGGTGGGAGTATGGTGAACTCGCAGCGTAACCTTGGTTTTTTCTCTATCTTTGGCTTATTCCCCTTTACATCCCTATAGCGGGAACACCCCTACAGCGGGATTTTTCTTCTGGAACAAAAGTCCCGCTGTAACCATGTTCTTTTTCTTTCTTGTATTTTTTTTACCCTATTTATATAATTGTACCTAAGAAGGTACTTATTTGTATTTTGTTCAACGTAAGTGATAACACTCATGTCAAGTACAGCGAAGACATATAATACATAGACTCTTTAAAAGTACAATTTTGCTAAGCAGATTTAAAAGACATTGTTTAACAAAGTAACAATTAAGATGAGCAATCATTCTCTTGTTATTAATCTTAGTCAGCCAACATACTTTATGAATATGAAATGATGATACTCTTTAAGAATGCTTGAGTAAGCAATTATTATAGCACTAAATATACAAATGTATTTCAATTAGTCACCTGAAATTGTGAAATGTCAGATTTTGTAATTTTGCTCTCTCCTTTGTGTGACTTTTTCATCCTCCCTCGCTGCTAAATCTCAGATTATATGATGTGGATTTATCCATCTTATTGATCTTTTGCTATAAAATAGTGTCACTGTGATTTCTTTACTTCTGTTCCTCAGTGCCCCTAATGGAATACCTCCCAGTTTGGCAGAGAATCTATTTCTATACCTGGTCATGTTGAAATCCAAGCACTCTGTTGTTGTCTTCTATTCCGTCACCACTGCCATGGGCTACGGCTAAATATTGTCACTTGGAAGGTGCTCTTATTCAGACACTTCTCTCAATGGTGATGCTCACATTGTGTACTGCTTCTTGACATCCTCAGGAAAGTTGTGTCGATTTTGTATATTCTTTGCCAGGTTTTCGATACCATTTTCTTTACTTTTTCCATTCAAACGTCAACGTTTAGAATATGTAAAAAAAAAGAATAAGAATAAGGAAAAATGAAGAGCCCTTTTATAGGTTCTAACTATTTTTCAAATTTATTTGTTCTCGTTTGTTTTTTTACACATTCATAGTAAAGGAGCAGATTTGTAGTGCTTTATAGCTGTAGATGTTTCGGGTAACGTGGTACTGTTTCATATCCCATTATTATTTCCATTGCACATCTTCATTTGATTGGGTCTTCTGTGAAAATTTTGAGTGAAATGCATTCAAAAGTAAGCACAGAGTCTTAAAATTGTCAACGTAGGACTAATTCAAAAGTGGAGAAAATAGAATAGGATATGTTTGAGAGTGAAAGATAAGTATGCAGGAGACATAATCTACAACAATCAATAAATGAATAAGTTTTTATAAACAGAGTTTGTTCATGCATGTGTCTTGTAATTTATAATGCTCATTTGGACCTACAGTTTATGGAGATTCCGAGAGGAAGCAAGTGTATTATATATATGTAAGAACATATTGTATACTTGCCATTGACAAATAATCTGCTGATAACCCCGAACATGCTCAATGTTGTCTAAGATTTGCTTTTCTTTCTTTCCATTGTGTTGTTTTTTTAAACCTAAGGTACAAAAGTAATTCTGAAATTATTTCTAAATTTATTTTGGCAGCCAGTGACCTAGCTATTGGTATGTGGGTCTTGATTCTTTCTTTACACTTACTATCATTATCTGCTTGTTTCCTGTTTTTGGTGGAACTGATGCTAGTGGAAAACTAAACAACCCAATCAGCAAGGAGTCCTTGGAGAGAGCTCTTTATTCATAAAAAAAGGAAATGAGAACATTTGTGGGATGAGTTATTCCCATAATGAAACAAAGCAACAAAAATAGAAAAAATTACAAAATTTACACTCTTGGTTAAAAATGTATGTTTGGTTTCCCAAAATATAGGGATTACAGGTTCCGAGAGTTAAGGCGTTTGCTTAATTCCGGCTATCATCCCTTTATTACCATGTAAAAATTGTGATCTATTTATTTGTCTTTGTTGATGATGAGGTATTAGTTTTTTTCAATGTTTTGTTGTGACACATGAGAATGCTATTATTTCATTAATGAATTATTTGTTAATGAAGAAAATGGTGCTATTGAAGGTTCTGTCACTTTGTAAAAGTCATTTTTCTAATGCTATCGTTTTGGACAGCCTGACTTCTTAGCACAAGACGATTTCACAAATTTGGAATCATCCTGAACCTATTGGCACTACTTGAGTGTCAATTGTTTAGGCTTTTATTTTCTATGGTATCACTTCTGTTGATATCACAACAGTGAACAAAGAGAAGGAGGTAACTGTTAAAGTACTAGGTCGATAATAAATAACAAAAAAAGATATCTGTGATCCGTTTATGACATTTATTTGTATGTGTAGTTCTGTTGTGTAATCAAATTGAAAAACGTGATCAGAGATTTACAGAAGTAAAATATATACCCTTACCTGCATTCCACATTTATACTTATCATATGTCACCTCCCTTCAAACTACCGATACATCCTATATCTAATTTTGGTCAATAGCTCAGATTGTTTCTTATCCAAAAGAGGGTGATTAGTTTGAGACCACTGAACTTTGCAGAATTTTAACACTTACCGGTATAATTGTTTCCTCTTTCTTTTGTCTAGAATCGAATGGTGGAGAAGAAGAAAAAGAAATATTCAGTGCAAAAGAGTTTAAAGAATCGTAGGATGTACCTGTAAGATAAAGTTTTATCATTCTTGCTTCGGTTATTGCATTAAGAATTTGTCATCTTTATTCAAGTTGTGCAACATTTATTGTCCTAAGATTGTCTTTTGTAGTTGCCTAGTTTTCAGTGTCACTATAATTTTTGTATTGCAATATTTCCAGGCGTAATGCTAGCTATAAAGGATAAATCATTACTGCTATGGGGTTCGGCTGAATTTTTTGGGTTTTTGTAGCTTATTTGCAGTGTCTACCCTGAGTAGTTTTGTGTGTGTCTACTTTGTCACTCTTGTACAAGAAATTAGCAATTTACTTATACTATCCAATATATTTCAGGAGCTGAAGATTGGTGCCTCTATTTGGTCAGAAAAGAAATTTTTGATGAGAATAGCCTGAGATTTAAAAATTGCCAGATAAACATCTTCACAAAAATGCGAGTGCCAATAAAAATTTCTTATTTGACACGGGCTAGCGTTGTCCAAATTGAGTGAATGGCCGTGTAACGAGATGAAAGGCTATGCAAGGTAACTCAGAGGTACTCTGGATTCATGTCCTTCAGACCTGCCACCCAAACTCAAAAGTAGGTATGAAAGTGAAAGTAAAGTGGGGAAAAAATCAGTTTTTGAAAAGATTAAAAAATCAATATCATTCTGAAAATATCAAATTAAATTCAATACAAGGGTCTTAACATTAAATTTCTTTAACACCATACAAATGTAGGAAGTTTGAGACATAGATCTAGAATCTAGATCCTCAACATAGTCAATGTGGTAAATGCCCTGCTCAAGTTTAGTCCTGTGCATTGAAATGTTCCACTTTCCGCTCTCCATTATCAACAATAAAATCAGTATTTCTTGTAAGAAAATCTGTGTAGTGTAAGGGCAAAATTTAAAAAAAATCAGTATGAGACTAATAAAATCAGAATGGGTGGCAGGTCTGTGTCTACTGATGGTTTCTTATTTTTGTTTTCCTTGGCAAACAAATGTTCCCATGTACCGTTGTATTGAATGTAAACTTGATGATAATGTGGACCTATTTCTTCTGTTATGCAGGCGCATTTTTCGTTATTTAAAAAGAATCTGTAGTCAACCTTGAGGAAATGGGTTGAATTCTGAACAGGGTTTTTATTAGTTGTCGTGAATGATAAGATAGAAGGAATTTTATTTACACAGAGGAGTTGGGAGATTTAGGATTGAGGAATGACAGGCGTTTCTTTGCATCTCCATATTATATTTGCATGTTCTTTCTAATTGATGTCAACACTTTGTTTAACATTTGTGACAAATTCTAGGTCATCTGTTTTCCAATCTGTACCAATTAATAGCAGACATCAACTTTCCTCTGCAATGCACATCACTGACATTGCAATTTTACATCTTCTATATCTTTCATATTTTATATGACTTTTTACATCTCAGAGATCTTATTTTTTCATATCTTTGCCTCTTTCCCCCCTTGATTTTGTTGTTTTACTTAACAAACCATTCTTAACATCTCATTTGAGAGAGCTTTAGGTGTAAGGTGTGTTTTTGTAATAATCAGATTTTCTTCGCTTTGTTTTTCTCTACTTTTCTTTCTTCTGATGATCAAAGCTGCCAAGTTATAAATAAAACTAAGGCTATGTGCAATTGAAAATGTGATTTCAATTTCATGTACAGATTTTCATTCCCCAATATTGTATTTGAAAGTGAAAATCTGGCAGAAAGACGGGCAAATGAATGAATGAATGAATGAATATGAAAAGCGATCAACAGTTGAGTGTAGAATGACTGAGAAGAGATGGAGTAAATTTTTGACTGTGCCAAAAGAAAGGATTATGATTTATTATGAACCTTTGTGAAGATAATCAGAGCCCTATGATACAGATAATTATTGGTGGATAGACAGCAAATGATGCTGCATTGTTCACATATTTTATGTAAATGTTTAAATTTGTGAATGTAAACCGAATGATTTTTTATTGCAATAAAGATATTTATTTCAATCCTGTATTACGCAAAGTTTCTTTATTGTTATGAGATGCAAAACTTATAATGAATTTGAATGCAATCTATAGCCCTATAGTATAGGAGACTGTTGGGGTCCTGGGAATTTCCATCGGAGGTGACAAGCTTTCACCCTCCTATCACTTATTCTCGCACGTTATAAGAAGCACCTAAGGCATAGGCTGTCTTTGCCAATGATTTGGTAAGCATCAAGGACGGGATATTGCTTATGATTAGCACACATTCTCTTGTAGGTCATAGGCAATATTTCTGTTTTCTTCCTTCGGAGGCACAGTGGCTGAGTAGTTAGGATGTCGGACTGCTGACCAAGAGGTACTGAGTTTGAATCCCATCCGTGACCATGGTGCAATTTCCTGGAGCAAGGCAATAACTCTGATTGCTTCACCCCACTTAGAGGTAGATGAGTACCCAGCTACAGGCTGCCAAAGATTTTGTCCTAATGCGTATGATGTGCTGGCAGGCAGCTCTACTGTTTGCTCCCCAGGGAGTTGAGAAGGATTTCAGAATGAAATGGTCTGCTCAGGGAATAAATGATGTACAATCAGTGAGCCTGTTTTGTTCGGGGATACAGTCTTTAAATACATCTTTAGTTATTTATATTTTCTAAAAGAGAAATGGTATTTGAAAAAAATAGCGATTCATCGGTTGAGGGAAACAGACCACAGTTGTACGTGTAAGATTTTCACCGATGCCTGACCCCAAACTCGACTGTGAATGTATCTGTTACTAGTCATCTCCATGTATGCTAGTGCACGATGATACGTCGTCATTAGTTTCAGTCAGTGTGGCTGGCTGTAGGGCAAAGGAGAAGTGTAAAATTTATCCTCAGGGCAGAGTGGCACATTGGAGAGTGCTAGACTGATGCATTGACTGAATGTGTTGCTAGAAACTTGTTAAGTGGTACTAACAAGGTCAAAAGCATTGTAAATTGTTCAGTATTTGGTAGATAAAAGATTGAAAGGAGTCAAATTTACAATTCAACTATCCTAGGACCTCTTAATGCTTTTGATTTCTTTTCGGTTAAAGCATGTTTTTGGATTAGCCATTTTTGGTTTAAATTTAGCAGGTTTCTACTGTATGTCGTTGCAAGTGAAAAATACTACAGTAGTTTCCAACAAAAATGAATTTTTCCTGTCAAAATTGTCACTCTTAAGCCTGCTTTGAAAAACAGTCTGCCACTTAAACGCATGCTTTCTTGCTCAGTCACTATTCTGAAAAGAATTCTTGTTTCTTGAGATGTGCTTTGTTTCTTGCAATTTGTTTCTTCCTTCAACTGTCTAAACACATGTCCTATTCCCTGGGCAGCTTGAGACATGGCAATCATGTAGATCTAGGCCATATATCATTATATGAGTGAGAATGGTGACCAATTGAAAAACCTGATACAAGGTATGGAGCCCAGCCCAGACACCTCTACCCAACCAATTGTGTGGAAAGGCCTGGCCTCGGACGCTCGCCAGATGCAATAGCTAATCACTATCACATGCTATGCGGGGTGGCAGTGTTACCTCGTCAGCATAAACATTGTCTGGCACATCACTGACCACAAGGGAGGTGTGACAGATTCATTCAAATCTTTGCCCGGGAAGATTACATTACTTGAAAGATGATATTTTATTCCTTGCATTCTTGAATACTAGAACTAGAAGTAGTTGCCATTAAATGGACACCTAATGATGTCCGACTTGTGATTTCAATTTACAAAGTCACAGATCTTTCCTTATGGGGTATCATGATTTTATAAAACAGGCCTACTCTGTTCTTGGGAAATAGAAATTGAAATCAGGGGAAAGAAAGAAATGGAAAAGAGAAACCCAGCAGCTTTATCTATTATTAGTACTGCTGTCATTTTGAAAAGTACAGCATTATGTACTTATGATGTAGAGAAATTTCTAAAGAGTCAAAGCGTTCCTGAAAAGGTGAGGTCCATACAAAAGTCTTGATTACTTTACCACTAGGACTTGTAAAGAAATATATAACTAGGGTAGAAAAACAGGTCTTGAACCAGTGCACTCCAAAAGGTCAAGTTTCATTTTCAGCTAAAACTATATACAAGTACATAACAATGTACTGTATTTTTGACAATGACGGAAGAGGTGAGTACCTGCTTGAGGAGAAGATGAGTCCTGAACATATTACAATTTGACTGGACTTTTAAAAAAATAACGAAACAACTGGGTCATGCTCTCAACGTAAAACGTACCGGTAGTTGCAGAAAAGACAATTATGGTGGATTCTGAAACCTTACATTTGACAGAAAAACCTTAAGTAAATGAATAAGGCCATTTTCTGATATGATCTAAGCAAGAAATGTAGTGCTTTGTTCACTCCTCCAGACATAAGCTTTCAAGGATAACATCTTTTAAGCTCACTCATGTAGTTGTTTAGTGCGCGACATTGATTAAATGAAATCGATAGAAATGTTAACTTTACATCAAAACTTTCCATATATATTATTTGCTGTGACCCGACACAGTATTTAAAACAGTGAAGATTATAGGTATGCTACCATGTTTTGAGGATAATTTGGGAAGCTGTAATAAGTTTTAATTATCAAAAACCAACACGAAGGTCACGGTGAAAGAAGAAAAGAGCAGATAAATTTTATTTAATGCATTCAATAAGCCTGTGCATGAATATAATTTTTGTCTCCATAACTTACCCAAAGACATCATTCTAGACATGCATCCAAATGATTACATTTTTTCACTTGACCAAACTTCTAGTAAACTCAAGGTAAAGATTTTCAATGATCCCATAGAGTTGTTACATATATAGGCTTGTCTTCTGTAATTAAATAATTTTGAGAAAAAAAATATTCTCCAGCAGCAAATCTATCAATTCTATTTCCCTTGCTAGATCATTAATATTATTAGATCAAATGTTGCTTTTTTTAACCTTAAAATATCTTACACATTTGGTGCCGTACCTCCAAGGTCAATAGGAGATCCTTTCCCCTTGTAAACTTAACAATACTAAAATCAAAACCAGACTTAGAAGAAGACATATGTTATACTAAACATTTACACCTATAATAAAAAAAATTGGAGTAGAATATATAACATGCATAAATTGAACATGTCTATAACACACACAACAAATAAAAGAGGTCAAAACACTCCATGAGAAATAGAAATAAAAAGCAAAGTAAAATAATACAAATTAAATAAAACAGAAAAAACTAATGTCATTGAAAACAAACAAACGGATTTTCAGAGAAAACATAGTAAAAGAAGGGTATCGTTACATGATATGGTGCTTCACATGATGTTTATCCACATGTGTAAATTCAATGTCAAACATCATGATATTGAGACACATTCCATGAGTATTTACACAACGCAAGTATGTCTCAACCAAGTTACACAGTAGTATTGTAACATCACTAGAATGGGTTCCTTATGATTTATTCACTCCCTTCAAATCTTTACACTAACTTCCTAGGGCCAAAAGCTTGAAGAGATACGATCACTTTTTCCTGAGCAAAATTCATAGGCTGATATTATCGTAACTCTTTTGAGCTCTTGGCCCCTGGATGACAAAAGGACAAAAGGAACAGAATTATCTAAAGGTACGAACATGGAATCGATAGTGTAATATATTAACATAGTTATACAAAATATAAAATGAAAGTGTTGCACTCAAAATCCAAACTAATAGAACAATCAAATATACTAAAAATAAACCAAAACTTTATATACACACATACTTACAGAGATACACACACACACACACTCACACATTTAGATGTGCAAAAGCTCCATCAATCAATTGCACACAACAAAAATTAATATAGCAATGTGAAGTATATAGAATCAAATTTTATCACAAAATTTGTACTCTATGACACAGTTAAAAGTTAAAGCTAGGGATGAACCCTTTTTAAATGATAAATAATAAATGTTAAAAATAAAACCCATGTCAGATTTTCAATATAATATTTCAAACAACACTTGCTTTTAAATGGCCAATTGCAATCTTGTTTTACCCTGTCATTGTTTTCTCTCTCAACATAAGACTCGTACACTCAGACCTATACAATGACTAAAAAATGGACAAGTATAACATTACATACGCAGAATCTTTGCATAGATTATGTTCATTTTCAAAAAAAAAAATTTTCTTCACACATAGAAAGAGGAATATGAAGAATATGCCATACAAGCCTGAATATTGAAACTACCATTTGACGTAGATCACATATACAGTGGAACACGAAAGTAGCGTACTCGGAAATAGCGTAAACTCGAAAATAGCGTAAGAATTCTAAATCCCCATTTTTTCCCCTTATTTGAGTCAATAAAATTAGCATGCAAGTAGCGTAATCACAGACGAAGTCAACTCGGGAATAGCGTAAATATCCTCACCCAGACTAGGAGTAAAAAAGGCGAATAAGGCTTTGGCTAACACATAATTTGTAACTTGCGCTAGACAAATCAAAGAAACAATCGGCCTTCTCTCGGCCGCTCAAGATCGGTATTTGTCAGGAGTGGGTCATATTTAAGTGTTCAGGAAAGTAACCCATAGTATTCAAATTCTTTCTTAAGCAACTCAGTAGCCCATCAATATCATGGCTATTTTATTACCTCGGGAATAGCGTAAACTCGGCAATAGCGTAAAGTTGGGATGAATCCCGTCAGTTACGTTATTTCCCAGTTCTACTGTAATTGGTCTACAATTTTGAGGAATTGGGCCCTGAAAATGGAGCGCTAATAATCTGATTTCGAAATGACATGCTAGCCTGTTAAGGCAGCACGACCTTCGTTTTCCCACATAGTCCCCACCACCTCATCACTGCTCAAGTAAATGCATACCGTTTCTGCATACTTTTACGATAGGAAAGCAGGCCTTACTGTAACGTTACTGTAACGTGCCCATCCAAGACCTTGGACGTCAACGCTTTTTGTCTTGGGATGTCTTAGCTGCTTTTCGTGAGATTTGGCGTCGAGGACTTGCATGCAATGAGCACTGAATCAACTCAGTCTGAAACACTTAATGTTATGTTGAGACAAATATCTGGTCGTATGAGAACAGAACGTTTAACATAAAGCGTCATTTATCAGTCAGATTCAGACCGAAGCTTTATAACATTATTCGTTTAAATTCTTTGACGCTCTGGAACATCCTGCTTTTCTCCCTTTGTACAAAATCCCTCTGTACACCCCCCCCCCTCCTTGGTCCACAAAACGTGAGCTTTTTTTATATTACGCATGATGATTGTACATGTACTACTATTGGTCTTTCTCTTAATGTTTTCAAATTCCACTCCTCTTTCCTTGGAGTATGAGTAAATGTTCTTGATAACTGGGGCATTGTCAGTACCGTTCCCCGGTTAGATGCTGTCGTAAGGTTAGGGATAAGCGCTATTATGTCCTTGCAGCCTTTCAATGCCACGGTTCCTTCTTTTTTTTTATTAACTATGAT
>JAUEKT010290027.1:0-11406 GCA_031762655.1 Doris verrucosa | reverse complement strand
CCCCCCATAAAACAAAACACAACGACGAACGAAACAAAACAAAAAACAGAAAAAACAAACCCGCCTCCCAAAAAAACAACAACACATCATACAGGATAACACAGGATGTATTTTTAAAAGCGGTATTAGGTATTTATGTGTGTGGTGTGTGTATTTACTGAGCGCATAACTGTATGCAGGCCATTTCATATGAAGTACCTGGCAGAGGCTTTTATATTATCAATGCCTTGCAAGGCTTCTTGCTATTTTCAGCAGATTTTGGAATAAGGCTACACAAAGTAGTGGTCACCAATTATATGTTTGGTGGTTGTATATTTATGCTATATTATGTCTGAATAGTATTGTTGGTACTGATGCAAATATTATGCCCCTTAGTCTTTTAAATGGATTAATGATAAAAAACCTGCCACACCTTTGAGAAACACGAAAATTTAGAATTTCTCCTTACCGGTTTCTCCTGTCTCCTTTTTCATCAATTTTCACTTCAGTAGCAATGTTGTTAATCTTTTTTCTAGTTTTTCTTCTTTTGCATCCACTTCATTCTTTCTCCCTTTTTTAATTTTACTCTCTTGATTTCAAAGCACGATTGGGACTACAAATTTTGAGTGTGTTTGAAAGATGTCTGTGAATAACGGCATGTATACTTTGAGGAGGAGAAGTTGAATGAAATGGCAACAAAGTTAAGAAATCAGTGAAGAGAATGCTTGTTTTTAAATTCATGACTGTAGAGTGAAAAAGCAAGCCAAAACAAGATTGGTTCTTGAGATTTCATATCCTTTGGATTGAAAATCTTCTGTTCCTTCGCCTTCCTCAACTTTTGGACTTGAGCAACATTGTCTTGCTTTCTACAATTCTTAAAAGAAAAGTTAAACAGGAAAATGACTACAGAAAAATCCATAAAATCTGTTAAACTATCATTTTGGCTTTTTTTTTTTTTTTTACTTTGTTAGCTTTGCATTTTCCATGTTTGGAATGCTGCTGTTTTTGTTTTGTTTTTGTTTTTGTTTTTTGTGTGGCTTTTTTAGTCTTTTATCTGCAGATTCATCTGTTTCATAGGAAACATGCTCATGAGCCATTCCGTGGTGATGAGTTAGAGTTTGCCAACGTTGAAGATTATTTGAAGCATTTTCATTATTCTTATGATTTGAACTTTAATTAGATATTTTGTGTGATATTATGAAAGAATTTCACCCATTTTAGATATTATATAGATTCTCTTTGGTTACTACTTATGGATGATGGTTAAACTCGTCATCAATTCTGTCTGTGAATGGTTGAGTAGTGGAAATTATCGGGAGAAGTGAGCGAAAGCTGTTACAAGTATTTAATGTATTTTCCCTCTTTTAGTGCATGTTTTCTGAATTTTTCACATTTCCAGCCGTTTTCACTGTTTTTCATTTTATCAAGAAGAACTTCACCTTGAATTCCTTTTAAGGAGAGAACTGTCCTTTATTTCTTTAGAAAATTTTAAAATACGCAGGTTAGTGGCAAGTTGCTGATAGGGAGTCCTCTTTCCTTACATTCCGTAGAGTCATCCTTTTATTTTTTTCCTCTGAATTGACCCTCAGACATGACCGCAAATAGTTGATGGGATAAATTTCAAACAAACACTTGTATGAACAAACTGATTTAAATTCAAAGAGTCATGGGTTGAAGTTTTCTGCCGCATTGATTTGGATTTCACATAACCTTTTTTTAAAAATAGGATTTATATGGATTATCTCTATTTGAAAGTAAATTTAGTTGGTTACAAGTTGGGCGGGTGACTGCTATGCACAGGAAAAGTAAATGAAAACTGTAAGTGCATTACAGTGAAGTTAGCATCATTACAGATTACTGTTATGGTTTGAAGAGTAAGAGTTGACATTGAAGGCAGGTTTGGATGTATACACATGCTAATATGAATGTTCACACATACACATGAATCGCGTATAAAGACATTTGTATGTTACATTATTAGTCCATCAGTCCAATGATGGCATTTGCTCTGACATTGGGAGCCTAAGCAGGAAATAACAATAGATTGGAGAAGAAAGATATTTCAAAATTTGTATGTAGATTGACAGATCATGTAAATGATAGTCACAACATTAACTTTCAAAAGTTGAGTTGTTTATGAGAAGAATGATGGTGAATGATGCTTTACCTCAGAGAATAAAAGTCGCTCATGATTGGCAAAGAGAGTGGGCTTCTGTTTGGAGAAAGTTAACTTTTGAAGTGTTGATTGAAATTGAAGTGTCAACATAGAAGCCCTTATTTTAATGAATATGATATGGTGGAGTATTTTCACAATTCATGATTCATAACATGGAGAATGTTCAGATCAGCTTTTTACAATTAATGTTGCTCTGAGTTTGAATTATTTGCTTTTTAAAATTATTATTAAGTAGGAGTGCTATAAAAGTTTGTTGTACTTTTCAATTGTCTTTGTAACACAATTTACTGCATATCAAGAGACATTTGAAAGTACTGAATTGTTTAAGAAATTTTGTCTTTAATTTTGAGAATCCCCTTAAGTTTGCAAGCTTGTTCTCATGCTTATAGTGACTTAGCATGTCTCATCCAATTTCTTTTCTATGTCAAACCTTTTTATTTTTTTTTTATTTGTGTGGGAATAAACCATTTTTCTTTACTGTAGTGAATTCTCATCTCCATAATAGAGTCTTATTGCAAATATTAAAGTTTGATACTTTCTTATCTTTGGCAGTCTATGCGACGGGGAATATCCAAGTTATTATCTAAACATCAAGGATAAATTGTTTTCCCAAAGCAAGTTTTACTTGCCTCTTAGTCTTGCAGCTTGTCAAGGACGAAGAAAAAAGAAAATTATATTCTGGCTGATGATTACCATTAGTGTTTCAAGTGTGAGATTTTACAAGTGTGGATACTTTATGATGACTTGTGTTGCTGTGATCTGAGCTAATGCTTTCTGTTAACGTTGGTGTTTATATTAATTCTGTGAACTACTAGATGACAAGCTAGTTGTCAAATGCACAATGTTTAATATGTATATTGCAATTAATATTTAATGATACTGTCATTAGATTTAAAGTCTTTGTCTGGGCTCACATTTAATGTCTTTTCTAGAGTTACTGCTGATGCACATATTATTGTTATAACATTGCCAGCACGATTATAATATAACCCAAAATTCAACACATTTTAGAAGAATTTACACTTTCAAATTATAATTACATCGATATATTTATAAAGCTTGTCTATGAGGTTTATTACAAGATCAAAATTTGTAGTGCCTCTTTACTGTAGACATAGTGTGGGTGTGATGAAATAGGGGCATATCAAATGATTCGTCTGTACCACTTCCCTTAATCACTGACTTGTACTACCCATGGGTATCTTGTGCTAAAATTTCAGTCATATCTTTCATAAGGAAGTTGGATTTTGGAGTCTAAAATTCCTACTTTTATGTTAACGAATAGTATGATTGAAATAACTTAACTGCCTGAAAGGTACTATCATATGACACGCCCCTATTCCATCACACCTTGGGTGTGGTGTGGATATTGTCATGGATGGTTGGAGGGCAATGCTGGTAGGGCTATTCTACTGTCTCTTTATCTCACTACTTTTTCTTTTCATCTTGTTTCCTCTTTCTACATCCTGAGACAATTGAAAATATTTAAAGGTGTAAATTTCAGTCTAACAAAAGATGACCTGTCGCCCCATTTCAGTGATGTGAGCATTTTTATTATTCATTGAATAATTTTCTCCAATATTACATAATGTATTGTAATTAATAGTATGGTCATGTTGTTATTTGTTATTCCCACCCAACATTGGTGCTGTGTAAAAAGTTTATCTGTGCAAATAAGATTTAGTTGAGGATTTTTTCCCCACTAGAAGCCAAATCATCACAATAATCAATACACGCCTTAAAAGAGTTTGAGCTATTTTATTTATAAAGAGAGAAGTAATTAGACAGAAATACACGCCACTCAGGGTATATTAAACTGCATTCTTATGTGCACAAATGTTTTACGTTTTTCATTACCGGTATACATTTTCATAGGACCTTTCTTTAAAGATTAGTATCAAGTTGTATATACATGGTATGTTTAATTCATCTCACGTCTCTCTTTTTCCACAAATCATTCAGGTGACGAGAGGGGAAACGCTTCCCTAAGTGTTTGGATGCCACCACCAAGGGTTTTCTTTCACAAGTTCTTGCTAGAGCTGTTGGAAACCAGGACACTCAAAACTCCAATGGAAGCTTTGACATCGACCAGGATTGATTCGTTAACTATTAATGTCCCTTTTTCTTTTAGTTTGATCACTCTTTGCATCTTTTTCTGTTTTTCTTTCTTCATTTTATAAACAAAAGAAATATTTACGCCCAGCAAACTTGTTTAATATGGCTGGAAATTATTTCATGTTACAATGATGCTTGGAAAGGGGAGGTGATACTATGTAGGCAGACCTCCAAAATCTTAAGTTTTCCCAGGGAGTGTCCCTGTTTTTGAGTTCAATTCTCCGCTTTGCCACATTGTTCCGAGATCTTTTGGTTTTTCAGGGCCCGCTAATGAAGACAAAGGAATTACATAGCTGAAGCCTGTCAGTGATAGTAGTGATGACATAGCATGTGAATCAAAAGACAATGTCTGTAAGAGTAACTTTATGGATTTGTGCTTAGATCTTCATTTCTTTCTTTCTTTTTTCATCTATTACCAGGTAATGTTAATTTGAACGTTTTGAAAATGCTTTGAGACAAATAGCCCTTTCCAGTTTTAGACCTCTGAAATTAGAAATTTGAGTTTGAGGCTTAGCGTTGCATAACTTGTATGGCAATCTCTTCTGACTTTGTCCAGTCTTCCTTGAATTTCTTCTAAATCTCACCATCTCTGAGTTTGAACGGTTAGGAGGTCTGTATAGGGAATGAGAATTGACGCTTATGACTCATGTGCAGGGCTTGAAACAAAATCCCAGCCATGAATGAGAATTGGAAAAGAATGAGAAAGAATTTTTCTCCCTTGATGGAGGCATGTTTGTAAATACATTTCTTATTCTTATAGAAATGATATGTATATAAACATTTGCAAGGGTCTTAAGGGATCATGGGTTGGTAAGGGTGTAAAAAAGAAAGGGGTTTGAGGATGGGAAGCTGTGACCGGTTCTGATAATTAGGACTGATATCAGACAAGAAAATACTGAAATTTTGGTACCGTTTGAGTTAATTTCTTTATGTATTTTCTTATAATCCATTTTATTTGTCTTCACCTCAGAGTTGAAGGATGGAAAGAATGTATTAGTGATGTGATTTCCTCTATTTCACCACTCCTACTCTGCTATTTTACGTAACAAGTGAGATAATATCTGCATCTCACATTTATTATTATATAGATATATTGTGTATATACTTTTCTGACTTTTATGTGGAGATCATACTTGATTGTAAGGATGTTTTTTATTTTATTTTGTTTAATATTTGCCAATGTATATTTTCTCAGAATATTTTATTTGTTGGTTGTCTGGAATAAAAAGTGAGGGGAGGGAGGGGGGGTTGGGGGGGGGGGATATCTTACTTCATTTTGATAATTTGTGCTACAGAAATCAATGAAGAAGTGAAAATTGGAAGAAGAAAAAAGAAAGAGAAACAGTTGAATGAATGATGTAAGAGATCTACAGTTAAGATATTCTGGTTTCCCCATGTGATTGGTGTCAAGTATGATGATGGGTGTCTCTTGCCATGCTTGTATATTTTATGATTTGTCGGTTGAAGGATCTGTTGGTTGGTTCTACTTCTTTTTGTTAATTTGTACATCTGGCTGTTGTATTTGGAGGCTAATTTTGAGATCACAGTGGCTGCATGAAAGATGTTGCATTGATTTCATATCCTATGGAACTTTTTGAGGAAACTTTATTAGCGTTTGTTTCTTGATAGAAAGTGCAACTGTAATTTTGCATCAATGGCCATTTTTCGTGCCCTTTTTTCTTTTTGGTATTTATCCTAATCACGCAGATTGATCCGTTGCATTTGGACATTTGTCCTTTGGCTCATTTCATACATATAATAGGATGTGGTTAATGCGCAAAAACAACGTCGACACCACGAGCTAACATTATTGACATTTCACTTGACATTACAGAAATCTTTCTGGGGAGCAATTCTTATTTTTGTGATAGGTCTGAAATTGTAAGCAAAAGTGTTTGAACTGCCTCTTGTGTCAGACAGCTAGGCACTACTTGCTTATAAGACTACTATTTCTAAATTTTGCGTTTTTCCTCTAGTTTGTCTCCTTCTATACAAGGACAAAGTAAGGATGCCCACGGTGGCTAGCCTTTGCCAGTGATAGAAAGCATGAAACGCCTTGTCTAAGATGCCCCCAGGGTGACTGGCAGCTTCACGATGGTGCTGTCGAGCTCAGACTTGAAAGAAGTAAAATTAGTCACTCAGATTTAATGTACGATCATAGTCCACTTTCGCTTGTAGTCTTGGGTAGTTATTTACAAAGACATGTACACTGTGATTTATTTTAGAGTGTGTGAATATTTAAATACAAAATGTAAAGAAGAATATGAACATTTGATATCAGATGTAACCATTCTAGACGAATGAACTAAAATATCAGTTATAATGCTAGTTTGTGGTACTGACAACATTTGTCGTGATGTTTCTCCACCTCTTTGTTATATGTAATCATACATACACACACACACATTCACACCACACACACACACGCATATATTTATGATATATATGAAATTATGATATTGATATATGACATAAAGCATCAAAATGCCATTGAACTAAACAGAATGAAAAAAGAAGTCGAATGTCTTGTGTGTCTCTTTAAAATAATGCCAAGGAAGTCACTCAAAACTGTACCTGTGTTTATGTGAATAACAGTGATGACTAGTACAGTTCCTTCTAGGCCTTGACAGACCCGAAGAGCCGAAGCTTATCCCGGTTTCGGTAGCATTACGCGGAACAGATGTGATACAAGATCGTCCCCTGGACAGTACGCTAGTCTATCGCAGGCTTTACTCCCCAGCCCTTGCTGGTACTCATTTACACCTGAATCGAGTGAAGCAATTGGAGTAAATTTTCTTGTTCAAGGAAAATACACAATGTCTGCGGCGAGATTCGAACCCGGTACCTCTCGGTCACCAGTCTGATGCTCCAAACACTGAGTCACCGTGCCTCCAAAACACATGAGAGAGCCACCACCAAAAGTCATCACGTTTTCATATGACAAAAAAAAAAAGTAGAAAAAACATTAACAAAAGATCCCAACAAAAACACGTAAACAAGAGAAAAAACAACGATCATTCTTCGTTCTGTGTCCATAAAGCAGCCATCTCTATTTCTACTTTTTACAGGACTTTGGTCAACTCAAAGAACCATGAACTGACCCTTTACAATACCAACCCGACAGAAGGAATCGTTCTCAACTTGCGGATTCGTACAGTCACTGAGAGAGATTTCGGCACGTACGAGTGTGAAGCTAGCAACGGCCTTGGGACTATTTCTGGCACTATGGAACTGTACGGTAAGCATATTTTGAGGGCAAAAGAATTCCATTTTAAGTTTTTGTGCCTCCTTTAAGACCAGTGCCACCGTTCCGGTGATATTAGGGTATCATTTCGGATACAAAAGTCAACATAATGGGTTTTGGAATGGCTAGTTCATTTGACAATTTTGACTAATTAAGATGGTTTTCTAGAAGAATTATAAGTAAATTGATCTGAGACTATATCAAGGATAGGTCCGCTTTTACCCACTGCAGAGAACTTTGTTCCTTCATTGCGATATTTACACCTCGGTTAACAACTACTTGATCATCATTGGATTGACCTTGTATCCTATTCAAAACCAAATTATTAAATATCCCCATCATGTCCGCACTTTTTCGGTAACTTGAAGCGTAAAGTAACCAATCCCTCGATCTGCTGTTTCAGTGATAGCATTAGAAAATCGTTGACGTTATCGACTGTGCTGATAGCAGCCAAACAGGCTCATAGTTGGCTGCTGTTAACGCAGTTTTTAACGTTACCCTGCGTTCCTAAAATATCACCAGCTGAAATAAACGGGTTGTGACGTCGTTCCCCAGAATTGAAATCGAAGAAGAAGACGACCCCATCCAACACCACGCCACTGTCCATGACCACCAGACGCCAACACTGGCACAACAACAACAACATCGTGGACTCCCACAGTAGAGGGGGTGACAACAGGAAGGATTTGGGCCGTAACGGGAACAAGGACTGGGACCCGTACTATTCCAGCAACGGCCATTACGGTGGAGATGGCGATTCTCTCTCGCCTGGAAGATCCAGCCACAGAGGTAAGCAAGCGTTGATTATTTAGACCCAGGTCTGGCCCAATCAGACCCATTTCTAGTGTCAGATGTAATTTTGTACGTTGAAGACATGCTCGCATTTTCGTAACCGCCTGGCATTCAGTCTTTAAAATAAGTTAATCATTTAAAGTTCGTTTGCTGTTGTGGTCATAACCTTCAACATCCTGAATAGACCTTATTTCTTCCCGTCATCCCAGTTTACAAGTGGTCTATCTGCAAATTGAGATAAAAGCGAAAGTTATGTTTTCAGATCGCTTTCCTTTGATAATCACAAGAGCCAAGTTTCTGTGTAATGTTTAATCAAGATCTATGCATTGAAAGAGCTTGAATGATATGAAGGAAATGAGTACATATTTTAGCGTTCTTTTGGGGTATAAAACCAGAAGATCAGTTACTCAAACTCGATGTGTGAGGAGATAGAATGCTAATAACGCTTGTAAACTCGAGTGACGATACTGCAAACATTTAAACACATTATATCCAGTAACGTTGCCAAAAGCCCACCATTCCGCAACTCATCCAAGTGCCCTTGACCTTTGCTTGCAGGCAGCAACCCCCAGGCTGGTGGACGCACTTCCGGAAACTCAGATGGCAACGGCGCGTCCAGACCAGGCCTGCCAGCTGCCACAACTCTGGTCCTCTCATCGCTGCATATCGTCATTCCTCTTTTCATCACTGGCATCATCGAATTTATCATGAGATAATGTACGACGAGGGGAATATGATAAAGACAGTATTGCATCCAAGGAATGGTATAGCGAGTAATTGTTGAACACACTTCTAATTTTCTAGATGTCTCGTTTACATTGCTTTTAGAGATAACGGTGAATACAGAATAAGTTAGAGAACGTTTCAAGATTCAGAAAAGACCATTTCAGATCACTTAGATGGGTGAAATAAAATATATGTGCCCTTCAGCGCCCGAACTGTTTTAGTAGTTCTGGAATGTTTTCACGGAATAATTTCTCTCAAAATCCTAAAGAGAAAATGACATCAATATCATTATTGGAGCTAGAAATATAATACACGGAACCTTGCTCTTTTATTTCATTAGAATATAGCAACAGATACTTATGAAATGTAGCGCTAAATTTATAGACTAATCATCAAACAAAATTGGTTTATGTCGGAAACAATTGGAAAAGATGAAAGAACCAGTTGACTAAGTGAATGTTGATGAAATGAAAGCTTATTAATAAGTCAAAATTCCAAACAATCCATGTACATAATGTATTTCATCTCACATTACGATCGATCGTACGCTTTTAATTGTTTCATTTGTTTCATTCCTGTATGTTCGTGCTGTCATGTATGTATTTTTGTAATTTTTATTAAAACATCACCCATCAACATAACTTTGACATGATTATTCATGATTGATGATACGATACTGAAATTTATTTTGTATGAAGTTGGTCTCATTCACTTATTTCGAAGTACGAAATTTAGAACTTCAACTTGATTTTCATATTTTCATACAATACGCGAATGATTCTCATAAATAAGTATCTCTCTGTATATGTATCTATATATCTCTGTGACTATCTGTTGAACCTTTCGCCCATCTTTAAACGAGTCTGTCTAATATGTCTACTGAAGGTGTATGTGCGCCTCTTGAGTTATGAATATATTAACATATTTCTGTTTCAATCAGTCCACTAATCAAGCAGCGACTAAATCTACATGTAATGGCAAGCATAAAGGTCAAGACCGGAAATTCTCTCCAGAATTGCCTAAACAACATCTGCGATGACAAAACTGAGGCCTTTTTGGAATGACAGAAACATCAAACTCAGCTCAAAGATCAGACCGATGCACCACTGGTCATCTGTATTTTTTTTATGCGTGTGAATCTTGGACGCTGACAGCTGAATTGGAGAGAAGGATTCAGACAACTTCGATGAGATGTTGCCACGGACTCCTTGGCTTTTCATAGGAAGACCACATAACAATATTTTATGCTGACGTACGGACCAGTCGCACGCGGCGGGATCTAATGAATATGTTCTTATCACAGTGAAGAGACCGACATTAAAGTAAGATATGGGCATGTCAAGAGATAACTGGTTTTGTTGCCCAGTAGGCTACGCCATGTTCTGAGTTATTGTCGACTAGGCACGCAAGGTGGCATCGTATAACGCCGAAATCATTGGATTTTGTTTTATTACGCACCATGTTTTCCATCTTTCACGTTCATCCTTGCCTAGTTCTTTAATTCAAGAACCCACGATCTGGTGTTAACTTACATTTGGGCATGATAATATGCGTCTAGACAAAATCTAGCTTGTTCTCATGACCTATTTATCTACTTAAAAAATAAGTATCGCACACACAAAAATGAAGACTACGGCTGTCTGTCTATTCTAATCCACAGCATGGCCAAAAATTCACGCACACGCCATCAGGTCTAATATTGTCCTCAGATCTTGCTGAAAAGAGCAACCGTCTAATCAAACATCTTGATAAAAGGTATAGCTGACATTTTCGTTTACACGTTTCGTGTGATACCTGTCATGACAAAAACGTTTTAACTTAAAAGAAAAGGGGGCCTATAAAGTCGAGCAAAAAGGTCTGTTCAGGTCCGTACGACTTCCAGTGGTTGTTGGTGGTTTAAAAAGAAAAAAAGAAGCGTGTCAGAACGTGCCGTAGTTGAAAGAATCAATAATAATATTGAATTGTTCCCCCAGACATGCATATCAAGTTTCAACTGCCCTCAAAACGATTGTCTCCATGTTTGAAAGGCCAACAGCTTGAATCAACAATGTTGCCGATTTGTGTGAGACTGGGGCGCGTCTGTTACACTTCAAACGAACATGGTGGCAGAGAGTAAATTTGATATATTTGAATTGATACAATTATCAATTTGTTCTTTTGGCAGTGAATGGTCTGTGAAGGATTAAATGTCGCTTGTTTATCTTTGGAACACGGTTTTGAATTCTGACACCGGCGCGTGAATATTTTCATTCCGCCCTTTGATAGCCAAGTCACTTAAGGTAACAAAAAGTCTCATTCTAATAGTAGTAGTAGTAGTAGTAGTAGTAGTAGTAGTAGTAGTAGTAGTAGTAGTAGTAGTAGTAGTAGTAGTAGT
>JAUEKT010289916.1:0-11407 GCA_031762655.1 Doris verrucosa | reverse complement strand
CTCTCTCTCTCTCTCTCTCTCTCTCTCTCCTCTCTGTACTTCAAGTATTTTCAGACGCTACCACTGCACATTTTAATGTCCAATTATCGGGCATGCTTACTTATCTGGCAATTTTTTAGGAAACCGATAACTGGCAGTAGATTGTATTTTGAATTTGAAGAAGTGAAACTTTGAAATTTCAAATTACAAGGTAATCCTAACACTAGGTGCCAAATGGCATCATCTCAGTCAACTTCTAGTCAGTTTCCCCCTATCTATCCATTCCTTACTGTCATGCTAACTTGGTATTTATTATGACAGTTGTGGTAAAATTAACCAAATGGACCCATATGACTATTAAAGTGAATGAAGACTTGCAGTCTTACATAACAAAGACCCACTAAAGCAGAGCACCTAAAATTCTAATATACCACTATACCTGTACCAAGTATGAGCTCAGGCACACTACTGTTGCATGCAACAAAACACTGTAAAATACTCTGTGTGCAGAACATTTTATGGTGCTTTGTTGCACACACCAGTAGTATACTTGTGGGAGGCACAGGAGCCTATGACTCCAAGGGTAAAAAATATTAAATGGCATAGGACAAGTTTACCCCATGGATCGGTTCCACTGTTCCTGACTACTGCGTATTAGCGGACTTTGGGGGCCAGTGGCGATGTTCGCAAGCTCCATCAACCTCTGATTGCCGCAATCCTGAGCACCTGGCAGTGTCAGTGATCGAGGTATCCGAGAGCCTTTATGAACACAAAGTAAAAACATTCTTATAATAACTCAAGAAATGGCTAATTGATCATGATTCAAAGATAAAACATTTCTGGTAAAATAGAAGAAAAAAGGTCAACCATAAAAATAATCAGTTTCATTGGATGATTACAGTGGTCTCTGATTAATGATCCACCTTTGGGGGTGACAAAGAAACCGGGTTATGAGACAAAGCAGGTTATTTATGAGATATAGACCTGGCCATTAGGGAGGTAACAATACAAGTATTGACATAGTGAGATGTGAGATGACCAATGGGCCAGATTACTGACCAGCGAGCACTTACTGTATTGTAACTAAAAGATGACAAGCTGCGTCAATTATGAATTTTCACACCTTGGTCACCTGATCAACTAATCAAGATGCGTACAGACCCGCTTGAGCCAAAGAGGCATAATGAGTTCACATGACGGGCCACGGCAAGACCAAAAAGATGCAGGGCTAATTACCCTTGTGGGGGTATGGGTCATGACTTGTGAGATGGCACGGATAAGTGTGAGTGAATGCTCATCAGGCTTTGTCTTGTGCATTTGCATCATCACATGTTTAGAGCTGAAGAAGGTTACTGGAAATGATAATTGCACCTAATCAAGGGATAGTACGCTATTGTTTGGAAGTAATCAAGGGATAGTACGCTATTGTTGGAAGTAATCAAGGGATAGTACGCTATTGTTGGAAGTAATCAAGGGATAGTACGCTGTTGCTGGAAGTAATCAAGGGATAGTACGCTATTGTTGGAAGTAATCAAGGGATAGTACGGTATTGTTGGGGATGTTTTTTGTTCTTTGAAGTAAAATCCCATCCACCTTAATGGTGATCTCAAGGTCGTTGGAGGATGTAAAAAAACCATTGCCAGAGCTTTGAGGATGCAATCGACATAGAGTGGCTTGTAAATAATGTGAAATAATTATAACCAATTCTTATGCAATATTAATGAAATCTCTTATCCCGCAAAATCATTTAATTACATACTGGTCAAAACGGGGAAGAGACAGAAAAAATGAATTTCACCATGTGTCTTCATTATTGCTACATTGTATTTCATGAGGAATATATCTCTACATCTTGTATAAAAAGGCAAAGAGGTGTTTGGATTTTAGAATATCTATTATATAGTATGAATACTATGATAATATAATATCAAATCTAAATTCTAATTGTCTCCTGAATCTGACAAGTTTCCAGAGCTGGACTCAATGATCTGGAATTAATGTTTGAGGGTAGTGGGTTTCATGTAGCAAAATGTTGTCACATCTTAGTTTTGAACTGGTTGACATCTGCCGGTGTGACTCAATAATCTGGCAGTTCTTTCCATTTCTAAAGGTATGGAGTGTGGAAGAAAACGTGAAAGTGTCAGATAAGGACAGGTTTGTTAGTGATGGGGTTCTGTTTGTTTGGGTTTTTTTTATTTTGTTGATCTTGTTGATGTCGAAGTCTTCTGCTTTTATTGCAATATGTAAGTTATTTATTTTGTAAGGAAATAAGAGAAGATCTGTGCCTCATTACCGTAATTCCTATCACCAGTATGGGAAAAGTAAAGTAAAGTTCTTTCTAGGCCTTGACAGACTCAAAGAATCTGAGCTTATCCCAATTTCTGTAGCATTAAGTGGAACAGAGGATACAAGATCATCCCCTGGATAGGATGCTAGTTTATCGCAGGTTTTACTCCCCAGCCCTTTCTGGTACTCATTTACAGCCAAGTCGTGTGAAGCAATCGCAGTAAATTTTCTTGCTCAAAGAAAATCCATGATGGCCGCAACCAAGAATCGAACCCCATACCTCTCAGTCAGCAGTCCGACACTCTAGCCACTTAGCCACCATGCCTCCTCTTGTTATATGAAACATAATAAATATATGATCTTTTCCATTTCCTAACAGAAAATACTTTGATCTCACCTTGACTGTCATTCAAACTGACTGTGCTTGATGGATACCCTTGGCACCTGTTCTTCTTTCTATGGTACTTTAGCCCATTGTTGCTGGAAAGGCATAGCAGTATCATGGTTTGAGGCAAAGTAAATAGAAATGTACAAATGAGAAATTCATTTTTAAAATGTACATAAGTAATAGCCCATATGTTAGAGCTTAATGCCATGAAAGGGAAACAATACAAAAGTTTATGACTCAAATCCTTAAACCATACACCGGCCTTGGTGGGACCATTATCCATTATCCATTCAATTCAATTCAATTTAATCACTTTATTGTCCAAAGAGTGGCACATCGTTTTGGTCGCTAATACTTAAAAAAAATCATGTATCACAAGTGAACAAAAAACAACAACGATAAGGGTGTAGTATAGTAAATATGTCTTCATGTCATAAAAATAGGTATGTTTACATAGCTGATCAAAATAGCGATTGTAATTTATAATGTGTATATCCCAAGTTGGTAAAAATTACGATACGGCAGTAATATGATAAGTAATAATTTCATAAAAATAGATGTGTATAGATGGTCAATGTTAGAGATTGACATGGATATAATATAAATGTGACAGAATAATGAACAGCCAATGGCTCATGTGGAATCTGCTGTCTTTATTCCAAGTAATCCAAGTAAGCACAGTGCTCTGACTGAGCTCACAGGAAGTAACATCTTATAAATATATTGACAATACAGGAAAAGGAAATGACACCAGTGAAGTGAAAATAAACTGGACAATGGTCATTTTAATAGCTGAACACACCTTACCAAAACAAGCACTGAGACAACTAGATAACAAACAATATCTTACAGTCAAAATAATTATAATCTTGAAAGTACCCAATGACTTTTGTTTGCATTTAACCAGGTACTCATTCACTCATAGTTTGACAAGTCTTAACCCTTTGAACCCTGGGCCCCGAGTCCATCAAAACTGCAATGCCGTGTGCATAAAAAACATGAGAAAATACTCTGAGTCCAGAGCATTTTACACTATTTTATTGCATACGGCAGCATACCTGAGATCCTGAATACAAAACTTGTTAGCACTTTTAAGCACTCAACTGCCTAAGCAGGGCTTTGGTCAAAAGGTAAAATATGACCTAACAAAGTTACTTTCGTTGATTTGAAAGTTTCCCCCGTTTACCAATAGTTGGCTTCTCAGGGTGGATCAAGAGAACACAGTAAGACGAACACAAAAACGCGCAAAAAAAACCCCAACAACCAAAGATCCTACCACAATATTATCAATTATTTGTGTTCTTTGGTGAAGTAAGCAATTTGGTGAAGTAAGCACAGGCAAAAGAAATACAGAGGCCCCCAAGGAGAAAAAGTTCCAGGCTGCTTGTAATATTGATCACAGATATTGGACTAAAAATGAGTCAAACTTGGTGACGCCACATGTGTAAAGCAATTTATTATGTTTTTGAAGACACTCGATGTGGCCTTATCAAACAGAAATGTCAGGGAAGGAAAGATAACCCTAATGAACCTACACCTCCCATGGATGAGTCCTTTGTCTGTAAGAGAAGCCATTGCACCTGTCTCTTGCAGCAGACATGGAAACTCCCCTACCTAAATCTTCATCAGCAAAGTCAAGTCAAGCCAAGCACTATAATATAATATATCATATGCTTTTGTTAGCTATGGGAATAAAATCCTGCCACAAAATGCTGTGCTCATGGTTCTACCTAAGCTTTATACGAAGACTACTGGTACATATATATAATTTAAATTAAATTTACAATTCACCTTTTAAACTCCTTGTGACATGTATCACAGATGAAACTCTCATTGCCACTGCGGTGAGTCTGTGTGTGGTATCGCAAGCCAGGGCCCGAGTTGAAGGTCCGCTGGCACACAGGACAGTGAAACAGTCGCCGCCTTTCATGACTCGTTAACCTTTTCATGGCGTGATATTCTTGCATGCGACGCGACTGGACGTGACGGCGTTTAAAAACCTGTGAGATGGCACAATGAAGAGAAGAATCAGGTTCCTTTAAGGGAGGAGAAGGACAGTAAGCCAAGTTAAGACAGACAGTAACCAGCATGAAGTGATGAATGTTGAGAATCAGCTCAGCTGTGAACTGGTTAGACATACTTCCTTATCTGGAGGTTGGTCATGATCTGTCATTCAGTGGTAAGCATACCCATGTTCTATTATAAATTTGACTGTTCAAATTAAAACAATCGCATTGCATATAAAACACATGTTATCTAAGCAAAATTTACAGGAAAATAAAAATAAAAATATATAATAAATTGAATAAGAGGAAAAACAAAAAGTAAACATCTTAATAGAATCGTAAAAAATAATAAAGTCGTAAAAACAGAAAAGAAAAGCAAAATACTTGTTATGGATACTTTTAATGACATAAAAAGCCAATATCACTTATTGCTCTGCAGAGAGTAACGGTACAATCAAACATTCCCTTACTGTTTATATATATACTTTTAAATTATATAATTGTAATAGGAGAAGCTTAAACATAAATAACTTAATAACTAAGTAAAACCCTATAGATTTTTTAAATCAGCAAAGCAATACCAAAAACTGGTATGATTACTTTAAGACAAATATCACAACGAATATGCATGTACATTTATTCTTAAAAATGACTCATAAAGAATTATAATAAATTGCACAATCCAAGTGTCCGAATATTGAACAAATAGACGTAGTATGTATTTTAAACGGCTCATAGAAACGGTGAATTGAAAAGCAAGACTATAGGAGAAAACCGAGACAGAATATCTGAAGCGTAGCCCCGTAGGTGGTCTGTGGAACTGTGTGAAACATTCTGGCAACTCCTACAGCTACACCGGCACTGACCGTATTGGCCCTGTCCTTTCCGTCGGACCCTGTCGGCAAAGCCGGGAGGGAGGATCTTGGTGACTGGGCAGTCCAGGATCTTCCAAATTAATATGCTCAGGCCTGCACCTGGAAAGGATACTAAGCTTTGCTATACAATTGGCTTACACAACGATTCCAGGAAATGCAGCCATACACAGTGATTCTTCTGGGTGCAACCATCATCTTCTAAGTGGAAGGAGGCCAACAACAACTTACTAATTTAATTGTATTTTGCTTTTCCTTGCCCTGATCTCATGATATTGACCTATGTATTATATGATGATTATTATGCATGACTTTGACTTTATGTTTTTTTACCACATACAGGGCATTAAAAGGTTAAATCCTAACAAGTCCTTAACTATGATATGATATGACATGATGTGACATGTTAATAAAAGAATTAAGAATACACCAATTTAGGCAAAATAGCACAAAATTGGACACTGATGACATAAGCTGGAAATGCTGGACAGTCTGGCAAAACGGTGGACAGTTGGCAACTCTGGGAGCCTATTTATAGAAGTCTACCTGTTCATGCATGGACGGCGGAGGACCACCATCTGTAGTGTCTCCCTCCTCACTATCGTCCTCTTCCTCTTCCTGGTCCTCCATATCATTGTTTTCCTCCTCCTTGTCACTCACTCCTTGTCCTTTGGACAACAGGCCCTCACCCGGGACGTACGCTGCCGTTCTTGCTGCATTCAACGCTTCCTCCTGAAAAGACAAGTTTCAAAGCGAAAATCTCTTTAACAGTTTGCAAACCAAACGATTCGCTTAATAACCAGATAATACAACTTAAATGGCGTCTGACAGGCATCAAGAGCAAATGACTTAAAAAGAACAGGGATTGGAGATATGTTAGGGAAGGAGCAAAACACCATTACAAGGCAGATTAGAAGATCAAGTGGACGACCGCCGGCTGCATGGAGGAGGGAGCTTGAGGGAAAATGAAGAGGATAGGGAAAACATGGAGATAATAAGGGAAAGAAGTGACTGAAAACTGTTTGTTGGCGGCCTATGTTTCACAGGGAGATAGAAAGGTTGAAGGGGAAAAGATGACTTAATTGGAATACAATTGCTGCTGCAGATATGTCTGTTTTTTTCCCTTCTTTTCTTCTTTGTTGCAATTAAATGTTAATGCCAGAACTATCGTATCATCCGTCTCATCAGTCATCCAAGCCGAGTCATGCTGAAGACCGCACGGAGCTGCCTACAACCAGTCACTGAAGACCAGACAGGATTCCGTAGGCTTATAGGCCACAGCACCTCACAGCAGATTTTCAACCTCGTGATACTAGATGAGCGATACCTGTTAACAAAACCTTCATCGGCTTTAAAAGCAATGATCAACACCAACAGGATCATCAGTAGCATCTCAGTCGATGGTGTGAATCTTAAAACTGTTCAAAATTTCAAATACTTAGGAACTGTCTTCCTGTTGAGGGAAATTCGCAGTCGGATCGCCCAAACAACAGACACTGACTTAAACTCAAGACCAGAGATGCCAACTACAGAAAAGGCAAAAGAGGGACGGATGTGGAGATTTGGAGGGACAATTGAAGAAAAAGAGGGACATACTTTACCAAACTAGTGGCTTCAACTTTTGTCCATAATCGCAAATGATGAAAACGAATACATGTAGTTATGTCAAACAAATATAATTAATGAGGAGTGAATTCTTCGGGAGAATTTTATTGAGCTCCATATTTTTTTATAAGTAAATCAGGCTGATGACAGACTGAAAGGAGGGGCAACTGATATTTAGGAGGGACACAGGCTGTTTTTGAGGGACTGCCCCTCCAAAAGAGAGACAATTGGCATCATTGCAAGACCGTCTGGGATGACAAGAACTCAGCCATCTGCTCAAAGATCAGGTAGTTGCGCCCCCTGTCATGTTTTTTGATAATTCTATGTGCGTATGACTCAAAGACATTAACAACAGAGGCAGAGAAAAAACACAGGCCATAGAAATGGGATGCTTCAGAGGATTCCGTGGCATTTCATACAGTGATCATCCCACCTCTGAGTTGAGAAAGATAGTACAGCGAGCAAGTGGACCACACGAAAAGCAGCTCTTGACAACAGCAAAAGAACGCAAATTAGGAAGTGGTATGGCCTATGGACATGTCACAAGATCGTAAGGCCTCGTCAAGCCAGCCCTACAGGGTACCGCGCAAGGACAAAGAAAGAGAAGGAGGCAGACAGCAAAAAATACTGGGAGGTACCGTATACTTGTTTTAAATTTTCAATGCTGTCTCCTAGCGGGATTCTTTTTGGAACGACAATTGCCGTCCCTAATCGCCGAGGGGAGTTTATTTGCTTTGAAAAACAGTCCTTTATTTACAGCGGTGCGCGTGGGGGGTGGGGGGGCATCAACAAGGGGACATTACTTTCAAGCATATCTCACATCGAAAATTGTATTAAAAATGAAAACATGCTATACAAGGAAAATGTAGTTCATTGAATTTTATTTGTTTGTGTAATGTGTACCATAACGGTCCATAACCATACCCCTTGCCCTTTCACAGAACTAAAAGATCTAGTCTTTTAATCTTTTATACATAGTATTATTAAAGGGTTAATCTTTATAAGCGCAGTCCTATCTGGCATGTCACCTCTCTCAGTGACACAGGGAGATCAGGAATCCTATTGTGACAGGCTGGAGACCATTGTTTGTAAATAAATATTACCCCAGACATAGCTACTTCCGGATTCTAAGGTAAAGACAATGCAATCTGCAATGAAACACATTAAATGACTTGTGGACTGAAAATGTGGAAAGTGGAAAGAAGTAGGCCTATGAAAGTGAAAGAACAAAATAATTCTACAAGTCAAAGGGAGGTAATCCATATATAACCAAAACCAAAACCATTGAACTCAAAATCCAAAACCCACTTCGGAGAGGTAACTCTCTTCATGGACAAAGACACGACATGGAGTTCTTCGAGCCCGATGCCCGCAATGACATACCATGATTGTATTTTATAGGGCCCATCACTAATACGGTTTTTCTTTTCTGTTATACAGGAGGGAAACACAGAATGAAATTGTTTTCAAGCGAGTAGCTTTTATTTATCCTACAACATTATACTGAAAACTGGATAGTTGATCTGTTCAAGACAAATAAAGAGTTTGATTTTTTTTTAATGAAAAGGTTGTCTTTGTACTGAGTACTGGCTATAATGTTATTGTTCTCAAACCTCGTTACCGTATTGGCTCGCAAACTAGGCCTTAAATTTACGCGTCATAAATAAGTTCTATAATAGCTATACATTTTATATCTTAATATCGGTATAAAACAGTCGGAAAAGAATACATAGCTTTTTCGTTATCATTTTAGGTTTCGTAAACCAATAAAGTATTTCTTTTTTTCATTTTGAAAAGACATGAATTTTCCGTTCTGTATCTCTACGCAGGAGGAAGAACAACTACTTCCTTCACTCCATCCATCGCCCTCATCAAACGTGCTACAATTTCTTTCTTACTCATGTGGACATAGTGAGTATTTACTTTATACATTATCATTCAATCGTTCTACATAAGTTAAACATCAACAATTGGAGGATATAGTTTTTTTTACTATAAATCTATCTTCTAATGCACGCAAATCGGATATTTTTTCAAATCAAGCTGGTGTCTTTTATGCCGACGCCATTTTCCTCCGCTCACTGATCCCTTCCGTCCTTCATTTCAAAGTTGTGGTAATCTGAAAACCACATAATAAGCAAGGATGGCGCATTAGTTCCCCATGTTATCAATTATATGCTCAGCTACGTATTGAAAGATGTAGTAACGCATGGACCCATGCCGTCTTCGTTTATATTTTGGTCTCCCTGGGTTTCTCCACTACAATTTTCTTTCATCATATTACACGTCTTTACTCCCCTTCCCTTTTCAACTCATCGATCGATTCGAGACTCCATATCTCCCTTCCCGCCCCTGTCGTTCTGGCCCCAGAGCAATCAACATAAAATGATGCATTTAATTTTTACTTGATATTGATATAGATCTAGATAGATTAGATCTAGACCATCCAGATCTATCGACATTCGATCTGGAACTTAGAGGGAGGGCTTAAAAGTAGATCTAAAGAAGAAGAAAAGAAGAGCCCCCTCCCACCCCACCCCTTTTGTGGCTTTATTATTGATGATGGACTGCCTACTTAGAGAGCTAAAATGCTCTTTTGTCCTGTTTCTTAGGTATGTTGCATTTCCCTCTCCATACTGCCAACATGTTCCGGCACTCCTTAAGTTTGGTGGTCCCTATTTTGTTCATATTGGATAGGGTTGCCAGCCTGGCTTAAAAAGGGCCAAAATATGCATAACCCATCCTGCTAAAATATAGATCTAGATCTATAGCCTTCTTACCCTATCAACTAACCCTCACCCTATCCCTAACCCCAACCCTTTTATCCCTATCCCTAACCACAACCTTATTATCCCTGTCCCTACCCTAACCACAACCTTATTAAAATTTGGCCCCTTTTAAGGTCTGATTTGGCCCATCTTTGTTAGAGGATCTGGCAACTTTTTCACCCTGTTTCCTGTGTCAACAATGCAGGGACCACCAAACTTAAGGAGTGCCCATGTTTCGTTGAAGTGAACAGAAACTGTGAAACAATTAAAGATTCTAGACTAGATATAGATCTAGATCTAGATATAATCTAGATCTAGATATAGAATCTAAATCTAAATCTTGATCTAAAAAAATAAGACAGAAGATGGACTTTTATAGTTTGTAACTGTAGTGTAGGGACCTATCTTGAACTTGACAAGTAGTGCTAACTCACACTCACAGACTTTAGACTAGATCTAGTTACGATTTATATCTCCCTCATTTATTCCCCAGCAGGCCATTACCAAAGTCCTCAACACCTTTAGGAGCACATATTAGAGCTGCCTGTTAGGCACTTCACACTAGCATACACATAATCAATTTCACCTGAATGGGATGAGAGCAATTGGACTTATTTCATGTTCAAGGAAAATACACTGCACTCAACTACAGCTTAAAGGACATGTGTACATGCACACATGCCTCTCCTTTGTGACTGCCCATTCCCCTGCTCTCCTTTCATCATTCGCATAACTGGCTGGGTCCTTTCAACGCATTGGATTGGTGCCAAGTGGCTTTACTCTTATTTATTATGTAAATCAGAGATGCCAAATATCTCTCTTTTGGAGGGACAGTCCCTCATATTAACTCAAAAATAGCATTTATCCCTCCTAAATACCAATTGTCCCTTCATTTATCTTTTTTTTTAAATCCTTGTGTTCAATAATTCTCCTGAGGAATTTAACTCGTCAGTCACTGAGTTCTATGTTTGTTGAATATTACTATTTGTTTTCACCATTCGTGTTATAGACAAACATTTTTGCTGCAAGTTTGGTACAACGTGTCCCTCTTTTTCTGAACTTTTCCCTCCAAATCTCCACAGTTGGCCCTCTTTTGGATTTTCTGTCCTCATTTTTTAATAACAAAAACAAACTCATGGTTGCTTTCCCTTGCAGCTATGGTTCAGCCGGCCTTTGCGACGGCCATGTTCAATGCCTCATCCAACTCTACCTCAAGATGAGCCACCGCCGGAAGCGCAAAGGGTCCCACAAGTCTCTCCACAACGTGGCCGAGTTGATAAAACGCCTGGTCAAGTTTCTGTCACCTCCTCAACAGGTGAGGAAGGGCTCTTGTGCGTGTCATCATAATTCAGCATAGCAGTTTTGACGTAAAAAAGGCACTAGTTGTTTGGTATTAACAGACCTGTAAGTTTGCCGGCAATTACCGGTTTTCCGGCAATTTTTTCTCAAGCGGCCTAACCGCCGGGCAATTGACTTCACTCAAGATATGTATCACTGTAGACA
>JAUEKT010289805.1:0-11416 GCA_031762655.1 Doris verrucosa | reverse complement strand
TTCATCTTTGTCTTTGCTCGACTCTGTGAGTCACCTTCATGGCGCTTACCTGCCCCTGTTCGCTCTTGTTCTCCCCTTGAAGCATCCTTCTATAAAGGAATATCGTCATTCCGATGTCTAGCACAGACTTGGAAATGTACAGTGATGTTATAATGATGTGAACAAATGACACAACATGACAATCATTGCACCGCCCATAGTGTTAAAAAAAAGAGACTATGTTCCAGCCAATTCAATTTGACATTACTTTATTCATCCAAATTGCTATAGTTTTCAATATATAATGCAATGTCAGTATTTAAAACATGAAAAATATAATATTATGACACATAATATGGTATAAAAATATGCTATACATTCGAACTTTTCTTTTGAAAAAAAAAATTGAATTAATGGTTTGGTGTTATAATTCGACACTCAAAATGATACAAGTAATGAACTTGCAAAGTATGCTCGTATTATGAATGTATGAAAAGCAATAAGTAACATCTGTAAATACTTACATCATGAAACACCAGAGTATAACTTAATGATACATATACAAACAACATTCTGTTATACAATTGCAGTACTTGGGCGCTTACCAACACTGAAGAGAAGAAACTCAATGCCTTTCACAGAAAACGACGGAAGAGAGTTCTGAACATAAAATGTCCTGTAAAAATACAACACATCACTTTAAAAGAAATGCAAAGAAAAGTCACTGTCCATTCAGATATAAGTAGCTCGTTGAAAACTCTTCAGTCACATCTTACGAAGAGACAAAGATATCCCTGCTAACAAAGCAATGAGCGTATCTTTCACTCTAGCTGGCAAGAAATTCAAAGGACGACCTATAAAAAAGCTCCCAATCATGTTGAACAAAGATCTAACCAGCGTTAAACATCATCAACGACTCCATACAATCAAAGACCTGGATAAGATCAAAAACATCGCACAGGATAGGAGAAAGTAGAATCAACTTGTTGTCAATTGAGATTGAGAACTGGGATGTGCAACGGCTATAAGTTAGTCATACAAACAAGAAGTAGCAAACAGGAAAGTCCTGATGATTTCTTTGGCTTAATGACCAAACCTTCCTCTAGCGATAACCGGTTACACATTCACACATGACTTAAGGTAAACAGTCAGATTTAGTTTTTCTTGCCTTAGTACATTGAACACAATAGTTTGGGTGAGAAGCAAACCCAAAACAATGGAAGGATGCTTCAAGGGGAGAACAATGTATACCGTATGCATTAGATAATTATTTCACTAATGTAAATTTATACATGTGAAAAGTTGGTTGTTTGTGGAGTTTGTGGAGTTTGGAAAGAGCATCTCAAGACCTACAGCACAGACAGGAAATAATATTACATTGAAGTATATTTTTTTTGATAATGCAATGGAATGTTGGGATAACATTTAACAATACAAAAGAAAAAATATGACTATTGTGGAGGTTTGAGTTCAGCTCAGACTTTGGTCATAACTGTGTGAACTTCTCCTTGATGAATGTGTTCAAAATCTTCTGAGTGACCGACCTGAAAGGATCACAGAAAGAGACAAATAAAGTGAACTGTAAAGCATATTAAAGAGAAACCTTACAGTATTATTGAGCAACTATTTATTATCAACATCATGAAACGTTACATTTGTGAACTTAGCAAAAATGGAAAACAGGATAAGATTAGACAAATTTTATTTATCTTTCAAGTATATATTTATTGTCTTTACATAACTCAAACCATATCATTGAACTATAAAAATAATGGAAACAAGCCATGAATGATGAATAATTAAATTGTAAATAATATCCTATCCAGACAGAGCATAAGCAATCTACGTCCCTCATCATTACTAAAATATCCCCTGCTTCAACCACACACACAAAACTATTTCAAATCCAAGAAAGGAAAATAAAAGAAAGAATTAATGAAATGGAGTCAGAAAGTATGCAGATATATCTATGATTACCCTGAAAACACTTAAGATTTGGAATATGATTTGACAAACATCCTGAAATCATGGGAGCGACAAAAATGCTTGTGTCTTGTGCTAAGGATCTTAAGGTCAGCAGGTCTTATCTATTCTTCAACTGCCTTGGTGTTGATGGGCATTGCTGACTTTCTGTTTGAGATTCTCCAGATTTTACTTCCAGGAAACCAACATATTTTATCAGGTCTTGGTTGAGGATCGTTCGCAGTGATGTTGGTGTTCATCCTCTATATTTTGCGCCTTCCTGGAAGTATTCCATCATTGCTGTTTGAGCTGGAATTGTGTTGTCTATTCTTAGTATATGGCCAAGTTACGACAATATTTAAATTTAAATGCCTTATTATTTCCAAATATAGTCAGAACTGCATCTAACAAGAAGTTACGATGCACAGAATGGTGTGCATACGGCTAGTATTATGCCCAGCATCCCCCACTGTTAGCTCGCACAAGGTATACTTTTCCTGTCATTTCGAGTGACTGAGGAATGAAGAATTTTAAATAGAGAATACAGGAATGGTAGGCAACCTTGTAATATGTCATTGTCCACTTCATTATACAGAAACCTAAGACCAGGCCCTATGGGCTGTTTAGCTTACAACGATTACTTTTTTTTCTCGTTCCATTTTTATTTTTGGTTTATTTGAAATTGTTTATTTGTAGTTGTTTCAGGGTGATTCTTGCAGAAGAGTATCAGTCACATATTTTTCTACTCAACAAAGAAAACTCTCTTGACGTCTATACACATGCATGGAAAGCTCACCTCATGGAAAATGTGGGTATTTTAGGACTGTACAGGACGAATATTCGATGGACGTCTGTGGAGTGTGCGTAGCATTTGTATCCTGAGCACACGATGTACGTGTCCGTTGCCTCATGAGAGAACTGGGAGGAACCTATTCGGAAAACGATAAGGCACTTTTGAAGGCATGGTGATTGAGTGGTTAGAGCAACGGACTGGTGACCAAGAGGTACCGGGTTCAAATCCCAGCCACGATCATCATGTGCTTTCCTTGAGCAAGAAACTAACCCCAAATTGCTTCACCCCACTGTGGTGTCGATGAGTAAATGATGCTTCATACTGGCACTCTGACAAGATTGTTGTCTGCCTATAGCCGGGCACTCAATCACATCTGAGTGGGGTAAAGCAATCTGCTTTATTTTCCTGTTCAAGGAAAACACACAATGGTTGGAGATTAGGCTCGAACCTGCTACATCTTGATCTGCAATTTGACCCTCTAAAGATTCAGCCTCCAATTTATAAATGTTAATTTTCTTCCTGTTTGACAATGATACAAAAGCTTCTAGAAGCCAGCTCTATGTTAACTTTGTTGCTGTACATTCAGAACGTACCATTAACATCTTATGACTTAAAATACCAGATCTGTGTTCAATAAATCACATACCCATTAAGTAAGTGCTAGCACAAGTCTTTATACTTTTTGTATGCGTGTAACATGTTCAGTAACTCAATGCATGAAGAAATCTGAGCTTTCATGAGCACACAAATTCAAAGTTACGTGTTTTAAATACAGTACACAGAATTTAACACAGTGTTGCTGAATTTAAATATAGAACTAGAACCAGGACAGATTGACCTAATAGACATTCTTCTCTAAAATCTAAACCTTTAACCCTTTGAACTCGAAAGACCGATATATCTGTATACATCTTAGAGGGTCATATCCCGTAAGACCGATTTATTGGTATTTACAACCTACCTATCAAAAATCAGACCCTAAAGCATATATCCCGTATGACCGATGTATTGGGATTTACCCCCTACCTATTAATAAATAATCTCTGAAGCATGTGATGTCATGCTGGACTATTAGGAACAGGGTAAACCTTTTCCAATACGCCTATCCCCTGTGTGGAAGCTGGGATTTAGCTTGGGAGCTCAGGGATTATTATAGGTTCCTATATTCCAGATGTGCAGTGTTCAAAGGGGTGTAAACCAAAAAACAGCCATGCATACCTTCCCCTGCCCCTTCCTTGGGCACAGGGAAGTAGGTCCCAATGACCTGCTTGTAAAAAGAACGGAGCAGCGATCTCCGCTTCTCCAGCTTGGTGCTGTCTTCCACCTCCTTGCCGACATTGACGGAACTCAAGCTCCGTTTGGATTTGGTGTTGATGATGATGAACCTGGTGAACAAGTCAAAGATATCATTACACAATGCAAAACAGAAGTAGGAATACATCACGCTACACCCAGTTATCCCCTAATTGCTACATAAAAAGTGATAGGCCTATAGTGGAACACCGAGGTACTGCACAAATGGTGTCAGTGATATTTTCTCTTCTCAAGAAAAAAACAATGAAAAAAATAAAAAAAAACAAAAACAAAAACAAAAAGCTACAAACTCTTATTGCTGAAATCTCTTTGTCTCCTTCAAAAGAGAAAAAGTACCCCTTAGGAAAAAATGTATTGGAACTTTAACAAGAATTTCACGGAAATAAATTTGGGGGTCATTATGAATCTTTCATAGGCATCAACTGTCAAAACTGTGTATCTTATGGGTGTTCATTATGTTATTCTCTGTGTTTCACATCCATACAACAATATTGATTTAACATTTGTGTTGAAAATTCGAAGCTTGACAAGAGTTGGGAAAACAAGGACTTTTTGGGTGGCCCGTCCTGCTTTAACTACACAGACACAATTGATTTCAAAGCATGCAAATGCTGACTGAACCGCGAATCTAACTGGCATAGATTATGAACAATATCATAAAGAGTCATAAGAGGGACAAATGGGATGAAAACGTCTTACCCTAAAACGTTATTGCTGATTTCCATAGATGTGGGGAAATTACGAGGGTGGAGATGTCGAACGGCTTTCAGACTGTCTATGGCTGGGGTCCAAAATCGACCAATCTGCAAATGTGGAGAATTCACGCATAGTTCAACACCAGCCGCCTAAACTTTGATGGCGCATTGGTATCCACACCATGATCATGCAATAAAGCGAGACAGTTATAGCTTATCAGGTGACCCCATCCCCACTCCCCAAAAACTTTACTCAGGAATGATTGGTATGGGTAAGTCATCAAAAATCCTTCGTGGTGCCACCTTATTTGAAAACAAGTCCAATTAAACATACCAAAGCAAATTTAAGATTGAAATTCAATACAGACAGTTAAGTAGGTGTAAGAAATACTCATCTAAGCGAAGCATGTTGGCATGGGCAAATAAATTCAACACGACCCTTGCAGGTGAATTTTCCCATTTAAGCATCCTTTATATGCCAAAAGTTTTCTTAAAAGTATGTCTTACTATTCAAATGATATGGGTTTTTTTTAGGTCAAGTTTTTTGAGGTTTTGCAGGGAAATCACTTCAATGACGAAGCTGTACAACTAAAAATAAACTCAGGGCAATTTTTCAGATTCCACTTGTTTGAATTTCACTTTCATTTTATAAAAATCAAGAAAAAAAGGCACATCTTAATAGAATGTTTGTCAAGACATACCTCCCTTTCCAACTCGGACAAGGATGGGATGGGACCGCAGATGACACACACCTGGACGTTGGCAAGGAGTTGGAACGTCAGGAGGCGATGCGGCACCTGGGAAAACGTGAAGCATGTCGATGTAACGGAGCTCAGTAAGTGTGTAGTAAAAGTCAAGAAGTTCCATCTAGGCCTTGACAGACCCAAAGAGCCGGAGCTTATCCGAAGTTTCTGCAGTGTTGAGTGGTACAGATGATTCGAGATCATCCCTGGACAGGACGGTAGCCTATTGCACAGGTTTTACACCCCATCCCTTGCCTGAGCTCATTTACACCGGAGCTGAGTGAAGTGACTGGAGTAAATTTTCTTGGTTGAAGGAAAATAAAAGATGGTCACGAATGGGATTTGAACCACATGCCTCTCAGTCAGCAGTCCAAAGCTCCGGCTCTTTGGATGAGTCCAGGCCTAGAAGAAACTGTACATTGCACATGGGACCCCAACACCCTCCCCCAAAAAGTAAAACGGGACCCACCGTGGGACTGAGGTGTGGGATGTAGACGGGCACATCCCTGGAGGTGCAGGGTGAGGAGGAGAAGAGCAGCAGCTGTAGCAGGGTCAAGGCCGTGGATGACAGCGCCCACCATTGGTCCGTTGCCGCCACCACCCGGCCGTGGACCAACAGGCAGCCGTAGGAGCTTCCAGCCGCCTCCGCAAACGCCTGCAGGAAGTTCTGTGGAAGGATGGTAGGATATTATGATAGATCATGTTGCCATTGTTATTGGTGTCAAAATAATACATTTATTACAAGTACCATTATCAGTATAATTGTTGTTATAAATATTATTATTATTATTATCATTATTATTATTATTATCATTATTATTATTATTATTATTATTATTATCATCAATATTATTATCATTATTATTATTATTATTATTATTATTATTATTATTATTATTATTATTATTATTATTATTATTATTATTATTATTATGGAGTTTCAGTCGGTCGTGTAAACACTAAAATAGAGTGTCTCTGGGGCCAGGCTTACAAACTTTGCACAAAGTACTAGAATAGTTTCATGATATGTCAAAGGTGCACTCTAGCCTATTTAAAAACTTGTTTTGAGAAAAACGTATCTTTTCAAATATTTATTTAGTCAATTCGGCTATTTCGCTCAACGAGGTAACCAAATTCTAAATTTGAATCAGGACATTTGATGAGTCATTCGTCATTCAACCATTCACACGCGCACAGGTGCAGGTGGAGGGCATGATGGCGGTTGAGCCTGCAGTATTGTTAGTTGTACTTACCATTCCAACAATCACATAATTCGTAGAACGCATAAAAACGCTCTAAAATAGAGCTACCAGAATTAATACAAACAATAAGGTGAGAGATAACATCACTCCATTCTTAATATTACTCAACTGGTTGCCTGCTGAGAGCGAGTGAAGTTCAAGCCTGTTTGCCTTGCTTATCAATCTGAGCATAGTACAACACACAATTATTCCGCAAGATAGCTAAAATAGACAACAAACAAACAAACAAAAACCAACAAAACAAAAGCAAAAACAAAACAAAACAGAAACCTAAAAAAAAACAACTGTTCATATGAACAGTTCTTTAAGTGTCGTGCTAATAAGCTAATATCTGATAACATAATTTAAACGCATTTTAGATGAATTAGATTTGCGCCTTTTGTTATGTCTTGTTTTGCTTGTAGACAGAGTTTCTGACCGGCAAGAAGTACACGTATGGAGACTTGATGGCCAACGTAGTCAAAGTTGCGAGTGCCCTGCACCGCCTGGGTTACAGAAAGGGGGACAACTTTCTGGTTGTTTCCACCAATCAGAACGACTTTTCCCTTGTGATGATAGCAGCGTCTTGTCTTGGAATTACTTTCAGTGCAGCAAATCCGACATCTACTGCAGGTATTTGATGCTTTGCTCGCTTAATGATTTTCAGTGCAGCTAATATTTCACCTTCTGTAGGTATTCGATGGTTCACTCAATTACTGACGTTCAGAGCAGCAAATCCAACATCGATGAGGTACCCATCCAATAGCTACTACAGGATTTTGATGTTTTACTCACTTACGGACTTTCAGTGATGAAAATCCAAAATCGTGCCTTCACTTACTAGCTTTAAGTACATCAAATCCAACACCTTCTGCAGGTAGGCCTATTTAATGTTGCACTCAATTAAGGACTTAATTCATGTTACATTGCGTTGATGTCACAGCTATTCCGTCCTACAAAGACAAAGCGGCATATTAATATCAATAAATCAAATTTTGTTGATTCATCCTTTTATCAAGCCAAGTGTACCCACTTTATCATATTCCAAAGGCAAAGGTACGTATCTCCAAAGAAAATTAGACAGGAAACGAACGTAAAAAGGCTTTAAGTCAATTAACTACTTGTCGTTATTCCAGATCCATTAACAGCACATTATGAAATAATACGTCTTGAATTCAGTCTTTGACGTTGCTGAGTCATAACAATTAAATGTATTTGTGACAAGGTGTTTACGTTGTGAGGTGAGTACAGTGTTGACATTTTGGATGCCCGCACGTGTGCATTGGTGTGCTAGTGCGGTTGAAGGGAACACATATATTTTTAACTTTTGTATTTTTCCTGTTTTTCTCTGACACCTAATATAGTTGTATGTCGAAGACTCGGGCATGTACTGAATAAGAGAAAGACTGAGAAATTTCTTGAACTAGGCCGTGTCTTATTGCTCTATTATATCTCGATTACATCATAGGAAATAAACCGAATGTCTTTGAGATTGGTGAACAAGTACACAATTCTGCCCTCTCCCCACCGCCCGCCAATGGCAGACCGACGTATCTTACAAAATCAGGGTTTTTTTTTGTAATTGCTTTTCAGTGTTTTCCTATTCGAAGCCACATCTATCTTGTGTAAATGACAAAGAGATGTATCTTCATCAGTACTTTAAGTCTTTTAAGTAGTAAATTTTAACATCTTGCCGATTGAAAGTTGTTTTAGTTGTAAATTTTGATATCTTGCCGATTGAAAATTTGGTTTGTTTTGGTTTTTCTGTTAGCTTTTTTAACCCGAAAAACTTACGGATACGTCGTTTTGCCGTTGAGGGCAGAATTACTCAGAGAGTACGCGCGAAATATCTTGAAAAACCACACTAAAATTGATGTTATACGTTGCTGTTACATTGTCGTAACTTTCACTTCACGCCAGCCTGTGTTTGCAATCTGCCGCCGTCAGGTCATAAACCTAGTTTTAAATTATATATAATCTTTGTTCGCGTCTGTTGATCTAGAGATTGTGGCCTTATTATTGCTATCATACTTGCTACCTCATCATTAGATTTACCACAGTATTTAATCTGATGAAACTTGCACACACATTCGTGAGTTCCTACCATAGGAAACTTCTGGCAATCAAGCAGTGGCGAAAAGGAATGCGAAATGAAGTGTTGCATGACCTAACAGTACAGGAACGGATTGAAAGGCAGGAGTGGGCCAGGGGAGACATGGAGGTCGTCTGTGGAGGAAGGCATACAGAGGGCTGGGAGGGACTCTATGTTCCCCCAAGTCAACCTTCGTGTCATGTCTTATGTCACAACATAATATGAAACGGTAAATTTCATTTCTGTCCCAGTTAGGGTAAGGGTTAGGGTTACGATTACGTTTAAGTTTAGGGTTAGTATTTGGGTTAGGGCGAGGGTTTGGGTACGGTAAGCCTTAGGGTTAGGGTTAGAGTCAGGGCTAGGCTTAGAGATTGGGTCGAGTCCTGGGGAAAAATAGCCTTGGGAAACCTAGACCTGGGGGAACATAGATCTCGGGGAACATAGACCTGGGGGAACATGGACTGGGGGAACATGGACCTAGGGGAACATAGACCTGGGGGAACATAGATCTGGGGGAACATGGACACGGGAGAACATATACCTGGGGTAACATAGATCTGGGGGAACATGGACACGGGAGAGCATAGACCGGGGGGTAGACCTGGAGGAACATAGACCTTGAGAAACATAGACCTGAGGGAACATAGACCTGGGGGAACATAGACCTAGGGGAACATGGACATGGGGCAACATGGACATGGGAGAACATAGACCTGGAGGAACATAGACCTAGGGGAACATGGACTGGAGGAACATAGATCTGGGAGAACATAGACGTTGGAGAACATAGACAAGCTCCTCATAAGGTTGGGGAGTCTTGGGAATATGCGACCTGAGCCATTCAGAACAGAGGTGACTGGAAAATGCTTTTCTGTGGCCTAAATCCATATTATTGGGATAGGGATAAAGGGTCTGATTTGATTTACTGATACATTGCAGAATTTTCTCACTAGATTGTTATGTTTATATTTATTGAAGTTATGTATGAAAATACATGTAAATATAATTTAGTTTAAACCCTTGATGTATTATATTATGCATCACGTATATTGCTGGCCAGATGACCTTGCCAGGCAGATTTCCGGATGTGACACCAAGGCCATCTTCACCTTGCCGGAATTGGCTCAAACCATACGCGATGCCGTCAGCAAACAGGGGGATTCCCATCAACTCAAGGTACATAAGTTGATATGAATATGATAGTGTAAAAAGGAAAGTAAAACTACATCACAGGAATCCATTTAACTATGCGTAGAGATCGTGTTGTCTGTCCTAAAGTACTTAAAACAGCCTAATCATCGAAAGTAGAAGGCTGCCTATTGTTGCCATGGAACAAATACATTTAGTAAGAAAATGTTCTTAAAGATAATAATATAGATATGTTTATAGTCCGTACCCTTGCAGAGTCCTTCTCAATTCCCTGGGCAACATACAGTACAGCTGCTCGTAAGGCGTTCCACACTAGCATTCTTACAAGACCGCTCCCTGCCTATATTTGGGTATTCAATTAGACCTGAGCGGGGTGAATCTTTTGGAGTTATTTTCTCGCCCACTCAAGGAAAACACACGATGTTCCTGGATGACATACCATATATTATATAAATATGAATAATACATTTGTTGGGAAATACAACATCATATTTTAAAGCATCATCAGAATCGATTCTCTCACATCATCGTCAAAGTCATTCTGCAGCCTTGTATGGGGTTTTCCTCTTCTGTTCTTCCCTTTGCAGCACGTGTTTGTCTTTGGAGAAGCCGACGGCCTTGACCCTTTTGGCCAACTGCTGGAGGACGACGGCAAGGCCTTCCCAGACGTGCCCATCAACCCACGTGAAGACGTCTTTGTCTTGCCTTACTCCAGTGGCACCACCGGCCTGCCCAAAGGGGTCATGCTGACACACTACAGCGTGGTGGCCAATCTCCTACAGATGGAGTAAGACGCTTTGTATCATTGCTCTTCTTTCACCTACACGCTTTTGGTGAATTTACCGAAAGGGTAACCCATGGATCCACGTTCTCTATAAACAAAATCAAATGCTTTCTGAAAGTCAATACATAATATTAAGAAGAATGGCTTTCTATTTGACCACTTGATGATTAAGCTCCGTGTGAGAAATGATTAATGTTTTCAAAATTTAAAAGTGATAAGCCACAAAAACAGGACACGAATTCAAGAACGACCCCCTCCCTTACCTTTCTCTCTCCCCCCCCCCCCCCCTAGAATAACAACAAAGTACAGACGTGAAGCAAAACAACCCAACAACGGATACATCACAATGATAATGAAGATTTACATTAGCGCACACACTTATTTATTGAAACAACAAGCTCTAGGCGCTGTACACTAAGATACATATTATTACAAATTTATGGAAAGTACAATATAAAGACGACAATTAAAAAAAGGAGAGTCTTCCATTGTTTTTTAAAGACCTCAAGAGAGGGGGCCTAACAGTCTGTGGCAGGTCATTCCAAACAATAGCTGCATACTGAGAAAAAAACATATATACTTCCTGTTCGCGTCCTTGCTCTGGGGACACACAGTTTAGTTGTGTCATCAGAGCTTCTGAGGTTGCGAGCAGGTTTGTAGGTAT
>JAUEKT010289695.1:0-11417 GCA_031762655.1 Doris verrucosa | reverse complement strand
TCTTTCCTTCTCTTTCCCTCTCTCCCCTGTCTCCCTCCCTACCTCCCTTCCTTCTTCCCTTCCTCCCACTTCCCGTCGCTCCTCCCTCCTCTCATACTCTTTTTCGCCTTTTACTTGCACTAGTTTTCTCACCGACTTCCTAAAACTAACAACGCCTTGTGTATTACAGCTTCGCAGTCTCCATTGCAACGATCCTTTTGTCACCACGCGACACGAACGGTTGCTGAAAGAACTGCTGGACCTCTCAGTCAGCCGGTATCGAGAGGTGAGGAGTGGAAACAAGACTTCCTTGTGAATATTCACAAATCTCGACCTAGTGTCAAGATAAAGATGCTCTCATGAAGATTATTCTCAGATAGCTTTTACGTGCATAGCACAACCCGCATAATGATATTCAATACACTGACAGTGATGACACATTAACATCCTGTTTTTATGACAGTAACATCCTGTTGTTCTTCTCGCATTTCGTTAGCAAGGAAATATTTGATGTATCAGCAGGCTGATTTTCTTACAAAAAATACTGATTGTATTGTTAATAAGCGAGTGTGGAAGGTGAGTATTTCAATCCAGAGGACTACACTTGAGCAGAGCATTTACCACATTGAATTGGCTGTGGATCTAGATTCTAGATCTATGTCTCTAACTGTGTATGTGTTAAATAACTTCAGTGTTGGGACCCTTGTATTGAATTTAATTTGGTATTTGCAGAAGGATACTGATTTTTTTTCCCAAACACTGATTTTTTCCCACTTCCATGCTGATTTTGGGTTGTAGGTCTGTGTCAAATAAATATTTGACCATCCTGCGGTTGCCTGCATTCTGTTTTGGTCAGAGCCTGTAGTATCAAATCAACAGGTAGAAAGTGCCTGGATCATTTCTAGTATAATCGTGGTATAAATCTCAAATTATTACTATTAACAACAGTCCCATGAAAAAGCTCTTATTTGCTGAATCAATAAAATTCCTGATACTTGGGCTTACACAGCCAATGTGATGCAAATTTACTAAAATATAACACAAATTATGATTTTTATAGCAATTTTTACTTCAGCATTTAATTGAATTTTTTTTGTACTTAATTAAATTTTTTGTTGCTGAAAATAATTTTTTCACTGTTTTGGCGATACCTACAGTAGGAAAGTCGATGTTCTGAACCAGCACGATCTTTGATGATAAGATGTTGGATTCTACACTTTCAAGCTGTCAACCTGTACCTGTATCTCAAGTTACCCGTCAAATGATAATTGAGAAAATTATGATTACCCTGGTTGAAGACAAAGTTGCGCGCTTCTTAGGATCTCTTAGTCAACGTGAAGAATGTTACCAATTCTAACCACAAATTTTAAAAATATTAGCATTGTCGTTAATATTTTGTAGTTCCAAATTAGACCCAAATTAGGCAGGTTTGTTGATTGTCTTTGAATAAGAATCGACAAGAAAAAAGAAGTCATTGTAATGCTGGCGTTCATGCTGTATCTCTCTATCCTATTTCAGGTTCGCAAGCGGGCACAGGCGAGTCTCATCATGGCTTTCAGGATCTGCACATTCTCCTACATTGTGTTCATCCCACAGATGGTAGAAAATTTGAGTGACAAGGACTTGCCGGAACACATTTACAAAGTGAGTGGAAGAGTTGTTGATTTTTCCCCCTTCTGATCTTCGTACCCATCTCCTCACCACAAAGAGAAAGCGCTCTACCGAATTTCTCTTTGTGGCGAGGCGATGGGTACCGATGCAGAGGTGGCGTGTTTGAGCCCCACTTATGTGAAGAATTTTGTCAGTCTATTCCTATGCATCTGTGGTGTCTTTGTTCTTTTGGGGCTATTCCATTACTTTGTCTATTATTTACCTATTGAATTGGGATGGGAAGTTTAACAACCTATGAGCTCGCATGATTGATGACAGGATCTCATGAAAACAATTTGAAATCTCATAATACCCCCCTGCTTCCCACGGATCTAATTAATTGTTTTTAAAAGGCTATGCAACTTTTAAAAAAATTATTATTATATTTTCAATCTTACTGTTTCTCTTGTCAGGGCACCTTGTTCATCCTCTTCGGCGGAGGCAAGAACTTCATTGCGACCAGGAAATGCTGGTACACGCTGCGGCACGTGTGGCCAGCCCTGTCGCAGTGCCAGCACTCGGAGAAGCCCTCCGTGCTCAAGGTCATAGACGACATCATGACCAAGATCTTTAAGGGGCTGGAGACCTTCGCCATCACCTTCACGGTAAGACGCAACTCTCATGATTAAAGTAAAGGGAGTGAAGAAGGTTGCAATCATTGGAGGACAAGTTTTGCACTCACTGAACCCCACCATATCAATGGCTGAGTGCAAGAACCAGATATCAGGTTTGAGAAAAAGGAAGTTGAAAGTTTCTCGACTCTTCTTTCAGTCCTTGAATAAGATTTGAGAAAAGTATAATATCTCCAACATGAAAATAGCTACAGATTTAAAATTTACACTGAAGATGGAATAAGTCAATGTGACTTAGAATATGCCTCATATCGTCACGGTCATAACACTCCTGCTTAAGTCATTTTTTCAAGTTGAGAAAATTAAGAAAAACTGCACAACATGAACATGCCTTAAATAACACTGGTAGTTTTGTAATTAGCCATTATTCTCAAAATACGCAAGAAAACATAATCATTCCAAGATGGGAAAAGAAACAATTTTCTGCTGATTATCACAGTACCAGTAACTCAAAACCGCCAAAAACTGACTTTGGTAAGAGTGTTATGACCGTGACGATATGTAGATATCTGATTTTTTTAATTATCTGGTTTTTGCACTCAGCAATCGATATGCTGAGGAGAGATGCTGATGGTAGATCACTAGACATGCAATCTCTCCGACTAAATTATATTTTCTCCGCCTTTTTGGCATTTTAGAGGTATCTCGATCAGAACTTTTAATCTTGCGGAGTTTTTAACTCCAATATTCTAAACAGTATTTTTTTCTTTCTGAATCTAATTTAGGTCTAGTCTTCTAAGTCTAGAAAAGATAGAATAGATCTAGATCTAGTCTACACGATCAATTTGAAAAATTCAATGATCTAGATCTATAATATATAGGTCTAATTCTAATGATTTTCAGCTTGATCTCCTCCTCCCCAGTTTTGATCTAGGCTAGCGATCTCAATCATGGATTGTTTTGCTGTAAGGAATTATACTGTGACCAATAGTAGGTCTTCTTTTGGCAACGTATTGCTTCTTTGAATGACTCCTAACTTTTTTCTCTCACAAACTCCTATTTTATTTTTGAAATATTCTTTCTTTCTTTTTTTCCTGCGGGGTTGGCAAGTGTGGATTAACAACTTGGTTTAGTAAATAGTGCATGGTGATCTTTCTCGCTTTATCACGTGGAAGTCAGAGAAACTTTGGTTTCATCGGTCATACAGGTCTCTAGTGCTCTTCACTTTCTTTTACAAATCTTTGGTCTACCTTCTTAAAAATGTTTGTTTCTCTTTATCTTCTACATTTGCAGACTACAGACAATGTAATCAAATCGGGTGAAAAGCTATTGACTTCTGAGTCTCTTCCAAAACCTGTGGGAGAGCCTTCCTCTGCAGCTGAGCTCGTTGCTGGTGAAAAGTTTGAAACTGCTATGAATGACAAAGCTCGCAGGTAATGTTAAAAATGGTGGTTGGTAATGATGACGAGGGGGAGAGAGTTTGAGAGAGGGGAAACAGGTGAGGGGAAGAGAGTTTGAGAGAGAGAGAGAGAGAGAGACAGAGAGAGAGAGAGAGAGAGAGAGAGAGAGAGAGAGAGAGAGAAAGAGAGAGAGAATACTTAATATAGCTATTGACCGCAATAATTCATATAACTCACAACTCGTGTTAAAGTAATGAATTGCCATTGTCAACTTAGATGTGACCCAGCCAGAGCCACGAGAAGTCTTTACAATGGACCCATCCACAACCCCGGCCCTTTGGTATCACAAACAATGGACCCATCCACAACCCTGGCCCTTTGGTATCACAAACAATGGACCCATCCACAACCCCGGCCCTTTGGTATCACAAACAATGGACCCATCCACAACCCCGGCCCTTTGGCATCACAAACAATAATTAATAATGGCCATCAGTAGCACTAGATTTTCTAGATCTAGATTTAGGTAAACCCTTTGGGTGCTGACGGTCTAGCTTTTAGGGGTTGGGGAACAGAAGGGGGATGTTGGGGGAGTTAGATCTAGGATCTAGATCTAGGTTATCTTGAGAGGCTGAACACATGGGCTTTGTTTATGACACCTGTCAACTTCCCAAAAAATATGAGCTGCGCCTGCTGATTGGTTGAGGCGTTGCTTCAAGTCAGAGTGTGGATGGAGCCATGAGATTAATGGCCTACTTGTGTCGGTCAAATCGCTTTTCTCATTAATGTTACAATGCAGACCACTTACGACATCGGATACAGCGACATTCTGCTTTGCTTATAACGACATCCCTTTAAAGTCCCATTTTATTCCTTGTAAATCATCAGTAATGAAATAACTGATATAGCGCCATGAACTTTGACGATTTCGCTTATACTTATAGCGACGTCCCGACTTGGTCAGAATCGGTAATGGTAGGTCAAAATACTGAAAATCCTTGCTTTCCGTCCAATAAAATTCAACGCCCAGGGCTGTGAGTACTATCACAATCACAGCCAACGAGAACGGTTGCTCGTTGACCAATGAGCATGGTTGTCTTAGCTCTGACCAATGGCAACAGCCGTTCGCTGATCAATGAAAATGCTCACTTGCTGACTAGTGAGAGAGCACACCATAGTAAGCATTAACGTCAACACTGACAAAAACGTGATATCACCGGGAAATTTTAATATTACTTGATGCTCTTTTTCATCTCTGTAATAAGCCAGGAGTCTTTGAAACATTGAAGCGTGTTCCCCACTAAAACATAAGTGGCGGCACACTCTTTGATGTGACTGAGCAAGGAAACGACAAGGTTATGAGGCATGCACACTCAGTCAGAGATCAAAGAAAGTTGGCAAGCCAGATCCACCGACTAGCTCCCAAACCTCAAACCATGGCCCTTTCAAAGGCCACACATCGTTTACCATAGGCCTTGACTCATGCCAATACATTGTAATACTTCTCATTATTTTTCCTTCATGACATTCGGTTACAGCCAGAGCCACATAAATTCAAGGGTCCTTGGGAGCTCCCATAATCAGTATTGATGCGTTTGTCAGAAATACATGTATTTAATCACAAATTAAAAAATTCTTACAAGCATCTCACGTTTCCGACTGATACAATGCATGTAGTACCAAGAAGCTTGGTGTTCCTAGTCCAAGCTTCAAAAGTAGCTAAGGTGATGAGAAGTCTTCATCGTCGTTCCACGACCTAAGCAAAGTTCCGTCTTCTAGGCCTTGACAGACCCAAAGAGTTGGAGCTTATCTTGGTTTCTGTAGTATTCAAGCGGAATAAAAGATACAGGATCATCCCCTGAACAAAAAGCTGGTCTATTGCAGGTTTTACTCTCATTTACACTCGAAAATGAGATGACATACGACAGCAAATGATTGAAAGTATGAAAGAAGTAGGTCTGAGAACATTAAATTTAGATCCAAACAACAGAGACGGATAAAACATTCACGATGCATGCACCATTTCCATGTGAAATATCAAAATACAAGAACATTTGGATTATGAAACAAGTATTTAATGTCATAACATTTCATTTGAATACAATACAATAATCATGTTCTCATTAGCTAAATCTTACATCTCATCAAGTTCTACACTAAATTTAGTTGAAGAATCATTACTACAGTTCGCAGCACAATAAGACATTTTGATTTAATTGAAAACCATCCATAAATTTAGGGACAATGTATGATTGGTAGATTTAAAGATTATCAACGATAAATCTGTCATCTGATAGGAGAAAGAGAAGCTAACACAAAAAGAAATCAACTACATGTAGTATTAAATCCTTAAAAGATCTCTCTGGTTTGCATATGATGCCATGAAGACCATAACAATAACTATAACAGTTCAGAAAATATCATCACTGCCTATTCTATAACCACATTGCCCATAAATAAAACTAGGACAAGTGTCTGACATGTTCAATGCAATCTTCCTGATAAAGTTTTTACATGAAAAAGCCAATTCAAAACTGATGATTTCAAAGCAATCTACTAATGTCAGGTACATAATTCAATTAGCAGTCCCTGGTTCAACTTATCGACCTCTTCAAAGACCGGCGTTGAACCATCACTCTATTTTCGTATCAAAGCTATACCTTTGGAGTAATGTTGTTTACCTCCTTTGTTCAAAGAGCATAACCCTTGATTCTGACAGCAGAATGCTAATCCCTTCTTCCATCATCACGCATTCATATCCGTATCACAAATTCAAAAAACAGGACAAATAACAAAAGGCAAATGTTCTGCTCGTCTTTCCTTTTCTCTTTCTCTCTCTCAGTGAAACCCACTGACAACCCTACGTCTGTACAAACTCATTGGACTTTTTTCACTGCGGCAATGAGAGTAGAGTCTGCTGCCCCTGCGGCAAGTAGACAACGTTCCGCGACCTTGACAGCTGGAAGGCAATGTCCTCTGCCGCCTCCAGCTTGCGGAGCTCCACCAGACCTTCACCCGCGGAGCCAAAAGCCTTGGCCAGGAGCTCGGCCGCCTTGGAATCACCCTCGGCTGAAATGACGGCCGCCTTCTTCTGTTGTTCTGCCTGTGTAAGGAGAAGCCAACGTAGAAAAAGAATTACTCGCCATTTTCAATTATTCATAAGGTAGGCATTGATCCCATGAGTTATGATGAGGTCCGACTCAACAAGGTGTCCAACTGTCATTTTTGTCAAATTTTTACTCAATATCTGAGTATTTACATATATAAAATATATATTTTCATTCCTTTAAAGTCTATCATCAACTTTTAATGAAAAGATTAAAATAAACTTGATAGAAAAATCAACAAGAACCATGAACATGAAATATGCTCATAACCAAGCCTATTGACAATGAAAAATAATTACATGTATGTCTGCCTGCCTTCGAGCCACGTGGGGGGGGGGGGGGGAATTACCTGAGTCTAGTGATGCAGCATAAATAGCACATAGTGGAGTAAGTCAAAAGATGACATTACACAAACACATCATCAATAGAAAGAGATCAGAACGGATATTGCTTTTAAGCACAAACCCTTCTTGAGGTTACTCATTTTTTCACTGTTCAATTTTCAAAAAATCCAATAAATCCATTCACCCTTAGGAACCCTCTTAAGAATCCTCATATCTAATCTGATGCGCCTGGAGCCTCCATTTGGAGAGGGAGAAGATGCTTAACAAATGTATATCATTATAAAGTCATTGTTAAGATCATCAAAATCGGGGAACAAAATGCTTTAAATGAAACAAACAGTTCAGCTTGTAATCTGTACAAGGGGAAACAACCAGTGAAAATAGTAAACTTTTAATTTTTAGACATTGATAGCTCATTACCTCTTTGCTTGAAGTTTACTCTGCTAACCCTTTTCACTCCTCTCAGGATGTATTAGAACGGAACAAGAGCCTCAGATAAATAAATGAATAAATAAATAAATAACTCCTGCAAACTGTCCCTTTCCATGAAAAACATTTCTTCAAGTACCAGTACAGACGAAGGTAAGCTTTCAAATCTCATAATGGACTCGTCTCCACTTCTTGCCTATTTTCACAGCTCTCGTTATATTATTCCAGTATAAACAATCCTATGCACGGCTGGGTCGTGTCTCAAGGTTCCCAAAGAACAGACTCGTCAACCAACGTCCCTGAATGGAATCCAAGGGGTAATAGAAAAAGAGGGCATCCCAAAATGAATTTTACGCCACACAGTCTACAGGGGTCTGAAAACAGTGAATGGGGAATGAGAGTGATGCAATGAGGACTGCTGCACACTGGCCAAGCTGTATAACATTTTGAATGCCTCTTGCATCACCTGACACCGGACCTCCTACGTTCTCATCGTAGCCATCGTCCTCATTATCATTATTGCCTTTCACCCTTTCCAGGGTATAAGCCACAAACAAACTTCCTCCAGTTTTCCCCAATCTTGGGCCAGACTACTTTGCCCTATCGGTGTGAATCTGAGTTTCCAGTGGCCTGCCCTGTTGCCCATGTCCCTTTAGGGTTCCGGTTCAACATTAACATCTGTCTTGTGACGCTGCTTTTCCAGGGCTGCCAACCCATGGGAATGATAAAGAGTAATGGAGAATACAAAAAAGAGTGATTTGAGGGAGAAAATCCTATTTGCCCTCATTTTAGATAGAGTTACACATGAATGAAGCGAGAACAACCCGATGGTAGGACTGCCAAATTAATAGCGCGAAATGTGGCATCGAAGCAAGATTTAAGCAAAACTTCATAATGATCAATAAGGAGACAATTGAATACCAATACAAATTATCATAGTTAGCAATAAAAAGACGGTTGAGAAGTGAGTCCGGAGATTTACAGTGAACACTTTCGTTTTTACTTATCTAACTGTTACTGGCCGTATTTTACCAAAAATTACGGTAGACAGCAACGAAACGAGGAAATCCTAATAATCACGATTATGATCCTAATGGCGTAATGTAGGCTTGGAAATCCTAATGATTATGTTTTTTTTCCCTAATGGTTGGCAGCCCTGCTTTTCTGCCTTCGAAACGTGTAAATCCCATCCATCGCCATCCCATGCGACCTATTCCGTGCAGCACTGTAATAACATGGTCTAAGGTTGGTAAAGTATTCTCTTTAAATCACCTGCAGCTGTGTTCAACGGTGCGGTACGGGAAAGCAAATCGCACTTACCTTTTCCACAAGGTACCTGGCCCTCTCGGCCTCCTGCTGAGCGACCTGCTTGGATTCTACGGCTTCTGTGAATTCTCGGCCAAATGTTAAATGTGTCTGGAATGAAAGACAGGGAAAAATGCAAGTTGCTCAATGGAACAATGTAACAGTAACAACTACCCAGAGCTTGCTGCGAAGAAGAGTTTGCATACAATATACCAAATTGCTATATACCCATTCATTCAGTATTATCACCCCAGTACTCTGCTTTATTCTAATTCCCCCAAGATGGTTTTCTTAAGTTTAAGAAGGCCTTGTAAAGAGATTCAGACATCTTTCAGACCTGCGTGAGTGACCCAAAGATGAAGAAGCTATCAAAAAATAGCAATGATATTTTTCAGTTAAAACATACAAGGGGATAGCTATCATAAAGACCCTGAGAACTAAAAAAGAAAACCCACCAAATCTCCCATTATAAACTAAGGAAACAAAACGATGCAATACAGCACGATTGAATTAACTTGGATAAAAGCAAGTTGTCAAGAGAATTTCTACATCAATGTGATGACTTTTGCCCCAGATGGTAATTGTTTACAAGATTGGTTTAAGAAAAATGGCACACGAAGATAAATTCTCTATTTGAATGATTCTATTTCATAGCATGAATATTGAACGTTGTACACTTCACTCACAACACATCGCAAAGATGAGACAAGCGAGATAAGCACTTATGGCAAGCTTCTCTTGATTTTGTGTGACGTATTTGTGTTACATTCATGATATGAAATGCAGACATGCATATTTCCATTATATTATGTTAGTCTACATTTCGGATGATACACAAGCCATAGGTAATAAATTGATCATGTTTCATAATATTACATTTCCTATTTCTGTTAACACAATGACATTCAATTATATGCCTGATATGAAATAGGAGCATTAAAAGATTGAAGTCATCTGGGAGATAACGTTTGAATTCTTTTTTTAAATCATACAACCTTCATTATCTGATGTTACAAAAACGGGCAAATTTTCAAAACATTTTTGACTAATAACTGACATCACTTACAAACACTCTAACGTGGAATTGCGTGACCTACCAGTGAAATGTCATCGAGGATGAGGCCAAAGTGAACGGCTCTTTCCGTAAGTTCTTCGCTAACCTTTTGGGAGACAATTTCTCTCTGTGTAATGAGGTCACTGGCATCGAATTGGGCCTATAGGATAAAAATAAATCAGAAAACTTGATAAACGCCTGCCCATTTTAATTTACTATCTGCTCTTCGACATGCTCAAAGAGTCTATAACCCTGAAAGAAAAAAACATGTTAGGAAGAGTGTACAATTCTGATTTTTTTTTTTCTTTTTTTTTTTTTTTTTTTTTTTTTTTTTTTGCAGTAGACTGGCAGCATTGTGGATGGCACTGTTCATCAATGTTGGCAGAATCCTAATCGGTAAGTCCAAAACAAAGGCGGAATGTGTACTACATTGGCATACCAAAATGGACATCTAAATTGTAGTAAGTAAGCTGGAGGGAAATTTGCTGCAACATTATTCTTCCTGCACCCCAAAACAATGTATTTTACACCATAATAAAACCAGATAAACATTATTAAATGATAGGTAGTTTAAAATCAAACTCAACTAATATTCAGTCATTCCTTGGAGAAATTGAAATATGTTAATAGAAAGAGAAATCAAGGAACATTCCTTCATGAGCACCTATGAAATGTCTGCACACAAAAGCAAACAGAATGTGTGCCGGTTTAAGAATAGAGGAAGGATGTCCATCATCTTAATTTTTATGGAAAAAGAAGTGGCATGGAAACTTATCAACAAAAAGCGAAAAGAGAGAAAGTTTACTCTCTTTGACTTGAAATTCACGCCATTAACCATGCATCGGGTTACAGAGTGGCGAGGAAAGATCAATTTCATTTTGATTATTAAATTTGATACTTTCCCTTTTTCAGCATAAGCAATGCCGCAATCTTAAGGTAATTTTAAAGCAAGGAATGACTAAGATGGAAGAAAAGACAATGGATGGCAGGAAAAGAACGGGGCAGAAATACCATCAGTTTCAACAGAAGTTCTCCCACCCCCATTTAACTTCATTTTGATTGGTTCTTGCTGCTATGTGATATCACTAAACACTTAACTTAAGCCCTCCTCTCTTGACAAACTAAACTTGAGTTCCAACCCGCCAGTCGTTGACGTTACTAGAAGGTACCTCTTGCCTCTCACTCAACGTACTCTACTTTAGGAACAGACCCAGAACCAGGAACGAGTACTGATAAATCGGGTTGGAACAAAAGGACGATTTGGTTCCAAATTTACCGCACTTTAAGGTAGTATGACATTGTAAAATGTTATGACCACGGTTACATCTTAGACCATGGCTGTTTAAAACGCTCTCAAATCGGCATTTTAGTTAAACTCGACGCCTCCTTGCCAGGAGCGATAAATCACTTGTCAAGGCAAGGTCACGGAGAAAACCGCAAGTCGTGCCCTAACTAGGTCACGTTGACTCAGGTAGTGAAATTTGTTGTTTTTAACCCCTAATATCTGATACTTTTATCACGTCTTAGTACAACACAAAAAAGTTTCCTTCTGAATCATTTTATTGCTTGTCTTTCAC